>JAQIXW010001366.1:0-19819 GCA_034700685.1 Willowsia buskii | reverse complement strand
TTTCTGTTATTTTCACTTTTACGTGCCAATATGTAACACAGGAGCGGTTCAAACTTGACAAAGAAAAAAACTCTGTCATGCCATACGCAATAAATCATGCTTGAAATGTGAAGTGAGGTGACGTGAACAAACATAACAAAACGTAGAGAGGTTTAAAAAAATTGATATTGTTGATCTCTTCACTCACAACTGGTATAAATTTTTTGTTTGTTTGAAATTTGAAATGGTGCACCCGGAAAAAACACAAAAGGAAATTTTCTGGAACAAAGCATTTGTGCTGGTTCAAGTATGTTTTGTCCACTAAACGCATTCCGTACATAATCCTACAAAATAAGCAACGAGTTAAATCGAAACATGTAATATGTAGGTATTACGAACCACGTCATCAAATGCGTTATTCAAGCAAAATTATTGTTACAATAATGACCTCCTATCGATTATATTCAAGCACCTCAGTCAAAGTGACAATGACAAAACGACTCTCGATCCTGCCTCCTGCCGAGCATAGTTCAAGTAGCTGCCTCAACGTATTTTTTATAGCTCACGCAGTACTCTTAAGTGGTATGATATAAGCGGTAAGCGTGTTCCTTAAATTACGAATTCTTCTTGGTAATCTCAAGTGGATAGGACATGACTACATGACTACTACAACCAACTACTGAATTATATTATGACTACAATTTTCACGTAATAATTTTGACAAAATATGTTTAGTGTATGTGGGCAAAATGTGTGCTGAAAGGTGAAAAATGGGTTCTTATATGTATTCCAGGTAAGGTAATGTAATAGTTTTGTAATTTCTAAGAGAAATTTTTCTTTGCATTCTATAACATACTATAATAATAGAAACAATAATAATATATGATGTCTTTCTACCCATATCCAATTTAATATAAATGCTGATATCTTGAGTCAGAAATAGAAATGAGTAATGAGATAGTGCTTTAACTTGAGCAGCTTTATTGATGTAGGAAGGTGATAAGTTGATAAGATATCGATCACAATAAAGAGGTTGAAAATTCAATACTGCTTTGTTTCCTGCATGTTTACTTATAAACTTAAGCACAAACCACCATGAACGCGTTCATTCTATTTACGAGCATAATGACATTCGAATTCGATCGTTTAATCTATTTATGGTTCATAATACTATATGCATGCAAATATTTGTTTAGATTTAGAATATAACTAGGATCTTACCTGCTCTTGGATCTTTTCTTTGAGGTGGATATATGGTAGCGAAAGGATTTTGGGGCATAAGCAGCCACTGTGATGTAGCCATCTGGATCCTCTTCAAATTTGACCTACGTGATATAAAGGATTTTTGTTATTAAAAATTTACAAAAGATTAACACTTCGTAATATGCAAATGTCGTGTTATAGCACATAAAAACTTCCTTTATGCAAACCCATCTATTAACAGGCTTATGATAAAATCATAATCGATCAAAGTATTCGATTCATAAAAAATGCCATCATAACCACATTCAGTTTGTTTTTACACGTGTATACAAATAAATTATTTTAAACAAGATTTTCAGGTGTAGTCAGTTTTTAAATGCTACAGTATGTAAAATGCCAGGTGTGAGAACATACTCCTTTTGCAAATCTCACTCAATAATTGGTTTTTTCAGATTTTGACCTTTAAAAAGTTCTATTGATCTCTGAACATTTAAACATCCTGTCAAGAATCCTGCATTTTTTTTTGTAAAAATAGTTCTTTCAAAGTTTACAAGACGATGATATCATCGAGCAGTGCCGCCATGCAGTCTGCAATCTACATTCCACTTGCTCCTCTAACAGAGTACACCTGCCAATCTATATGTCCATATTACAGAGTGTCTTGTCTTGAATATCAAAAAGCAATAATAATATAAACGTTTAGTAATCCATACACGCATAAATTTAAAGGAACAAGTTTTTTGTGTAATTATTAGCTATACCAATTGGCAATTACATTTAAATGAAAATGTTCAGTTCGTTTCTTGCTTCAGGTTGCACTACGAGTGCACCAAGATTGCTATGTTAAAAAGAGTTTTTGTACCTTCTAATTTACAAGTTCTAAATATCATCATGAGTCATGAGGCTGATTGCTGACCTTAAGCTTTAGAAGCTAATAATTAGTACATATTCACCAGAAAGAATTGTAGAGCAGCAAAGAACATTCTAGTGGCAGAGGTTTTTATTCTACACTGCATAGTTAATTGTATTTCATGTTGTCAGTCAGCACGAATCAAACCCATGTTAAAAGCATGAAAGTCACATTAGACAAATGACAAGAAGTTTTTAGTGCTTTTTATATGAATATATTTGATGCTTCTTGGATTAATAGACTTATACCTACACAAACCGAATCGTATTTATTTATTTGGTAAGGGACAAGGTGCAAAAATGGTTTCGCCAATAATTTTAGGTACTCGATACTCAAAAAACACCTGTGCATATCTAATTAGACCAAAACTACCTGAGATATGAAAAGATGGTTCTGTGCAATTAAAAAATATTTTAGAGCATTTCCACTAAATCGAAATTAATAAAACTTAAAAGTGCTGATCTTTGAAACTGCTTACAAAACAGCTCACTACATTAAATTTTACTTAATAAACTGCTGAATTGACACTTATAACAAAATGAGCACACCAACTTTGAGATTTGGGTAGGTTCCATATATTTACAATTAAACAATTTTATGTCAATACCATTTACCACGCTCTTGTAACCTTGCAGCATATCTAACATCACCAACCAAATATTTTGAAAAATGAAAGTTGCTCTCATTAAATAAGCATTAAATAACTGCATGTATTGTAGACGTCAAATTTTGATGCTTATATGCATGTAATTCAAGCAGTATTTCATTTCCCGACCTCTAGACTACATCATGTAGATAGTGAAATATTCACAAAGTCAAACAATAACAGCAATAAATACTAAATTTCATGTTCAGTTAATTTGTTAAATCAGCTATAAATAACATCCTAAGCAAAAGTATTGGTTTGCGCTCATTTCAGTTCATTGAATTAGTTCTCTTTTTTCTCCTCCGGCTCCGGCTCTACTCGTACTCCTTTTAACTGGATTCAGTTTCAAAACTGTTTACGTTGCATGACTTTGTAAAAGAGTAAATAAAAATCTCAATAGTATTACTCCAAGCCATGATGCTATTTGACTATCCTCTACTCACAAAATGATTAACATCCCATTAGCCAACACTTTCTCCACCGTCATCATCAAGAATACTACACAAAGGACAAAAATGCATAGTTTAGCAGAGCAGCAGCGACGGATGTGTATGACTCATTCACTTCCCATTCTCAACTTTTTCGATCTTACATTTCACACAAAATATTGAAGTATTATTCTATTTTCTCATAATATCTATTTCGCTCTTGTGACTGTTCGTAAACAAAAACTTTTTGCTCTGAGAAAGCAAGGCAAGTCAATAACAAGCAGCATGCCATGCCACCAGAGACCAGTATAGCAATCGGTATCGGTTGTAGAAAAGTAGGTGCTCTCGACGTAAAAAGATTTTTTTCTTGGCAAAGTCCACATGCACCAGACTTATCTCATGTTCGGAAATGAGTTATGTGCTTACCATCTGGATTCTATTTTCAGTGATGGGTTATTCATGAATATATTACATGTATGTATTTTTAGTAAAGTATTTAGTTTACTTCACAAATCAGAGGCGATAGTCCACTACGACTTGGTGTAAAAATATTTTTAAAGGAGTAAATAAAATGTGTAGCGACCTATTAATGAAGTGTGATTGCATTTACTATTTGGAAGTGTGTAGTGCTCAAGGCAAGGAGAAATGCGGATGATTAAAGATTCCTCAAATTCAATTAAAATTATTTATTGTATTTTATCTGCTCGCTGAGAGGCTCAGAACAACATTTACTGGTTTCGGGCGGATATGCTTTCTTTTCCCTGCCATGAATTTTTATCGGTGTATTTCCATCAAGAGTTGGATGCTGCTGTTGTTCATTTCAAGATAATATTCATTGCTAACGTAAACGTAAATTCAATTATGCTCGCCCTGAAAATTGTTTTGTGGGATGTGTTGTCTGTCTATGTTCGTTATGCTCTACTAGAACACGTACCGTTATCGTAACCGTCTGGTTATTACAACAGCTTTTTTAGCACAACACCTAATTTTATTTACGTGACGCAAAATGCAATAAAAACCTTATTTAATTTTGATATGCTCGTGTAGCAAATACTCAAATTGAATGTAGAGTCGTAATCGATAAAAAAAATCTAATGTATGCACATAATTTGGTCTTTTATATCTCTGTATTTTCTCATTTATACCTGAACGACGCCTCGGTACTCGGGTGTAAACTTTTTCATCGAGTTTGGCAGTGTCTCATAAAACTTTAGCTCCTGCTTTATCAACGGCTTACAAACCGTCCTCTCGTCCAGACAAAGGATGGAGGAATGTCCTCCAACTTGATGGATGAACGGCTCCAACTGGAAATGAAAAAGAAAGAACACAATATATTAGCTAATATTATTCTAGTGATGTCTATTATAGCTTGTAAATATGTTCAAATGGTTAAATTAACAAGACATGACTGTTTCTACAAAATCCATACAAAAAACAGGCAAGTATTAATTACGCGTGTTTTTCACTTGAAATCCGACCAAGTGGATGATGGGCATCAAGGTGAAAGGGATTCTTTTCTCATATTTCTAATATTTAAAGCTTCTAGCATTTACTTTGAACTTGAAGAAACAACATTGGGAAACTTTCAAAGGAATATCACAATCTAACTCTTGCTGTTTGATTGCCTTCATTACATGAATTTCTGGTTGTGTGCATGTAAACTTTTTCATTTGATATCCATTCAGCAGCAGGCATTCTATAACTACCGGTCTTAATAAAACTATATTAAAATTTACCGTTTACCCTAATGAGTCACAAAAGAACACAAACGCGCAGTTCATCTTCTTACTACATTCATAGTGAATCGTTTTATATTACATAGAAATTCAAAGTCGAAGTCATTTGGTTCGTTAGCCAACTTCAAAGGGCTGAGAATATCAGCTTCTCTGTGTAGTCCTCTGTAGATTACATTTTATTTCTTTTTGCAAATTCAAAGGATGATATAATGATAATATGTTTTCATAATATTATCCAACCCAGTAAAAAGAGAAACTTTTCCCGTAATAATGTCTACTGGTAGAAAAAGGGTAGCGCTTGGGAAGGCACATAATTAGATTTTATGCGAGAAAGGGTAAAAGAGTATCATTTTTAAAACAAAACTTTCTCCCGGAAACGACCCTTCTTTCCCTGAAGGTTATTGGAAGGACACTTTTTTCTCTATCACCAGATACATTTCAACGTACCCACGTAAGCACATTTTTGGTGATGAGAATCCATAATTTTATGTGCATGCCTAATAAAAAGTTTCCCTTTTTCACGGTCAGACATGCAACAACATGTTTCCTTATCTGTGTTACTCCCTTCCGCTTTTACAGAATGCGACTCACGTCGACAACATAGCATTTTCACATGATCCTCCCCTTTTTCCAGTAAAGTTCTTCGTGCCCCACAAATACAACACACACGGCTTGCACAACGGGTACCCAAAAATATGCCTTGATATGCTTCTCCCCAGAGACAAATCTTGTGATTACGCAAACGAATAGAAATGGAAGAATGAATACCAAAAATGTTTGCTACCGCAAACTCTTAATACCAAACAAACTCATTTAACTTCCAAAGCCCGTGTGCTTCTTTCTGCCTTTCATCTTTGTATCTTTACGCAAGCATCAACAATTGCAGCAAAAAATAGCATAGTCACACCACTTGTGAAAATGCGGGCAAGCAAAGGACTTTCCCCATAATTGTCAGAGTTTCCAGGCTGGGATGTTATGCGAGCAAATGGGGAAAAGATAACAATGATTGTTATATGAAGCAAGCAAACTTATTTTTTGCCTACAGGAAGACTGAACAACAGAGCGTTGTGCAACAACCATTGATATTTTTGCATGCAGCTTTTTACAAACTTGTATTCATATTGCTCTCACGTTCATGATACTTTCTCCGGCGAGGATACTGAGAAAGTTTACTTTCTGTTGGGTTTCCTTCAATGCAGCAAATACAAACGAATGAATGCTTATAGAAAGTAGATGCCTTTAATGCCTACCTTGGGAAAGTGACAGGCTTTTGGTCGGGCACCGGAAAATGTGTTCTTGACAATGGCATTGCGGCACCTAAACACACACATGCAGGTTTCTTTTCACAGAGAAACGGTTACAAAATAAATTTCAGAAGAGACATAAAAGCTAGTATTGTGTGTGTTAGTATGCCTTCAGGACATTCTTACTCTGTGTGCTTACCAGATGTGTCGCTTTTCACTAGCACTTTGTTAAAAAGGAAAAAAACACGACAAATAAGCTGATGGGTTACGTGCGGATTGGTGACAGAAATTGCAACGATTACCATACAGCTCGATTTATATCGGGTGGAAATAAAGACCCTGCTGTTTCTGTTGTCAAAAATTCTGAAGTATTTTACTTTATTATAAATGCATGTCGCATGTCATGTTGTTATTTGCAGTAAAAGCAAGTTATGAAAAATACTACGTGGAATATGTCATGTGTGCTCAATTATAAAGGAAGATTAAAGAGCATTTATAAATTAGGACAAAAGGCACACAAGTGTTCTAGAGACAACAATCTGACAACACATATGGCCTTGCTGATTTCTATACAAATAAAACTCATGTGTGTACAGTGACATTGACAAAAATACCTGCAGTGAACAACTGCTCATTCCTCATAATCATAATTTACAGTGGCGACATAGGTATTGCCATGTCTGAGCTCATAGAGTCAGAGTTGCTTTATGCGAGTAAATAAACTGTCTATGCTTTCTTTTTACTTAGCACGCCTCGGAAGTTACGTTGAAGATGATAAATGAATGCTATTTTGACAGACCATGTTTTTGGCATAAGTGGCTGAAAGTAAGATTGCAATGATTCAATTACCAAAGGGTTAGACATGTAACAAGAGAAATGCACAAGTGAAGTAAGCTATGCTTTTTTTGTAGGGAAGCAATCGATCCATGGTACATTAGAACAGGAACACTTGCGTCTATTATTCATAACTCATAACTCACAAGAATGTTTCCATTTACATTTTTAATATGTAACACGTTCTTCAAGCAGTTGCATACATAATACAATGGATTTGCACAAACAAAAACGGTGTTTTCTGGTACTCCATTATTTGTTTAGTTTTCCTGTTTATGAAGAAGAATGAAAAGAAGAAATATTTCTTCATTCGTCTTTCTTAATAAATGTCTATGGCCCATCCCATCCTGTGACTAGAGTGGTTGCGTATGCAATGCATCATCGTACACATTCTAATCTATTGTTGCATCAAATATTTATCAAAATTTAGGCACGAGAATCTCAAGAGAAATTGCTCATTTTGGTAAATGACTTTCTTTTCTTTGTTGTCTTTTGACGAAGAGAAAGCAATGAGGCTCATGGCTTTGTAAAGTATGTATTTGAAAAAATTTGCAAATAAGATAAATCAGTTGCTGTAACCGGGAAGACGTCAGAGGCTCATACTTACATAAAATTAGATAAGGAATTAAACATTAGCTTCTTAGCCAACTTTAGCACAATTAAAAATTACAAGTCACGAATAAATGTACTGAATAATTGCGTTGTAGCATGATGACTACATATATGTATTTACCATACATAAATTGCTCCTCAGAATGCCTCTCCGAATAATATACATTTAAATCTTGTTAGATATGTTACTACATATAGTAGAACCTTTTATTGTCTTCTAAATCGTTTCAACTTAATCTTGAAAAATGCTTCACTAGCCATGCGTCTTGAGAAAGATCAGTGTAGATTTACCAAAGGAGACTGAGATTAACTAGCCAAAAAGTAATTGTCAGCGACAACTGCAACCGTACACAACAACATGACAGTGGTTTATTATAATTCCAATAATTTCGGATCCTTATTGGATGTTAAAACTCAAAAAAGATTTCAGATAAACTAATTTGTAATTACGCCTATATTTTTGTATCATGTACGTAGATACTATTACAAGTTGCAAGAATACGTTGTTAAATCTGTTGAACAAAATAATATCTACCAAGATAACCATTAAATTTCTAAAAATGTTATATTAGATCCACTCCTGAGTAGACGTTCTCAGGAGGATCCATTTTTGTCCTACATTCACATTCTACACAAAATATTATACTTCTTACAAAATAAAACTTCATTTTATGGTTGGAGAAGACTTTATCTTCGTATGTTGATCGTAGTATTATGTATTTCCCAAGGGACCATAATAAAACGAAGAATTTTTTCTCTATGTTTAGACTACGTTTCCTCATTAAAAACTCAGATTGCATATTAAATGTTAGCATCTTCAATCTTCATAGATTTTTAATGCTTGGAATATGGGAAGCAAATTTTTTAACAGGATTACATTTTCTAGTCATCATCATTTTTTCTAGATTATATACCAATCTAACTGAATGATCACGACATTTTTTCATAAAGTGTAACGCTCTCTCTTTCATGTCTCTCTTGAGTGATGTGTGCTGTTGCATAAACAAACTATCCTGATTGCCAATCAAATGATGTAAAGATCAAAGCAGAATGGTATGACATGTTTTCTTTATTAAAAGCGCATAATATTTTAACTTGTAAACATAAAAACAGGCATCATCGAAATAACCAAGGAAGGCAATGACTTTACTCAGGGATAATCTCAATTTCCGATATCGTAATGCTATGCTTATGTCATATCATGTATCATCATCACAAAGATAATCGCAAAAAGCTAAAACAATATCAGGAAGAAAAGCTCTCCGAGTATGAGTAGCTAAAAGCTAGTTCTTTTTTTGCTCTTACAATTGCACTTCAAACATTGCATCATCCTCTTCTCAGGTTATCGTAGCCACTTTGACATTATGCGTAATAGATCAAGCTGGTTGTAGAGCCGTTCGGCAAAGCAAGTCAAGAGCATTTATACAGCTGAAGCATTTCATGTACCAAAGGTTTACAAAAAATATGAAGATTGACATTCCAAGATTACCTTTGAAATTTAATACCAACAAACTAAACAAATCTCTTTTGCCGTTTTCGCTTTCGTAAATCAGGCTCAATTCATTCAGGCCTTATCAAAGAGAAGTAGACTCGACATAAGCTTGTAACTTTAATTTCAAAAGTACAAAACTTGACTTGAGCCTTACAGCTTAAATATTGACAGCAGAACAATACATAGATTGTATATAAATACTGCGCATTTAATAAAGATGTTTTTTCTAAACTTTCAGTTCTAAGCTTCTTTTTATTGCGTCCAGGAATTCTTCTGGAACTTGTCAAGTTGTATCCGGAGAATGTTATGGCTTATGCAAGATTTCAACCAAAGGCATCAATCAAAGTAATAAAGGTATTCCCAGAAAACAGGAATTCATAGAGGCATTACTAATTGATTAAAAATTGACGTCAGCGAGATATTATTGCTCATGAAGTGGTCTTCGTTTTTAAGCAGTTTACGGCCTTTCGTGTAAAGCATAATTGAAAAGCGATTCTTTTTTAACCGTTTCGTAAATAGGTAGCAACATGTCTTCATCTACTCATTATTAATATACCCATAACTTTTGGCTTTTGCGTGACAGATCAAATTCAACACAAAAGGTCGCAGAAAATTAATTTAGAAAACTGTAGTTCAAAACTTTCTTGGAAAATGTAATAGCAAGAGAACTGATGACTTTGGGTGTCTGAATAAGTTATTTTTTTGCTAGTCGAGAGTGGAGTCAAAAGAGTTTCTTCGAACTATACTTTGTTCGGTCCCGTGCCACGAAATTTGTGCTATTGGTAGTCGAAACTAAAGAACTTCACATTGTTTCTTCGTCTATACGAAAGTTTTTTCTTTCAAAGGAAAAGTCAGTTTAATTTATTTTCACAGATCAACCAGAGGGCTTTAATGGAAGGGCTTTAACATAATGTAACATCACAATAGGAAATAGCAACTCTTTCTCTTCTACTTTCAATTTAGTAGATACCATACCATATCCTATTGTATGTATTATATGTACTGTAATAGTAAATGCTTTGTTTTGACTTTGCGCCCGTCATATATGCCATGGTCAAGGTTAAATGGGGACAGCAGACAGAATGGAAGCTTTTGGGAGGTATAACTTTCGAACAATACAACATATAGAAATAGAGACAAAAGCGAGCGTGTTTCGGTATTCATTTAACATCTCATGCATACAATGTGTTCATGTGTAGAATTACAACAAAATAGAAGTCTACTTCTTCTAGAAATTCTAAGCTTAAAAAGAAAAAAAGAAATATGGGGAAAAGAATTGTATTTTGTGTCATCATGACCTTGATTCTGGAAGGATTGATTTTCAAATGGGTCCCATAAATTATGTATCTGCGTTTTATTGTCGTCATTTCGGTGAATCAAAAGAAAGCTATAAGACTATAGAAAGCACCTATGTGCAAGTATAGTACTCTGAAAAAGCATAATACATAATTTGTTTTATTTCTTACCTGAACTTTTTCGCATTCCTGCAATTCGCTGAGTATGTCCGCCATCTGTATGTCATGTAGCAGCCCTGGCCACAGTACAGTTTACAATCCGGAACTTGTTCGCAAGTGATCTACTATCGAGGAAACTTGAGTGGACAATGATCACTTTCAATCAAACAACTACTTCCAGAAGTTTTTTCTATACTTGGAAGATTACTGTAGTAATTGAAATGTCGACTAGACAGGGTATTTTGCTCTTCACGAAATTCGATTTGGAGACCAAACATAGATACCAATTTATACTTAATTTGTAAAGTTTGCTGGGCCCAGAAGTTACTAAAAAAAGTGGTGGATTAAGTGCTTAGTTATGAAAGAACTCTTAAACTGTCACTGTAGTGTATTTTCTTAGAAGGTTGAATAATGGAAGAGTTTTTTTTTGCAATGTTACAATTTATAGTTGCAAATCTTTGTATCCCCACGTCACACCGGCTTTCTTCTTTATTCTTTTGGCATGTGTAGTAACCCTATTCAATGCAAATCCGCTTATTTGTGAATTTCATTGAGAGCAAAAATGTGCTTAATGTTTTCGGGATATGTATAGGTTTCAAAGTTGGTTGAATGTTCAAAGTATGTAAATGTGCGGTTATATGCCAAAAAGAAGTTAAATGATGGAAATCGAGTGTTGTGGTAGTATATTCCACGTAAGTATATTCCACGTTTTTGTATATAAAATTGAGCCTCACGTTTTCTTTCTCTCAAGAAAAGATACAAGAAACAACTTTTGAATAGTTTATATGTAGAAAAGTCACAGCCAGAGCCAGAGAAATTGTAATGCAGTGAATAGATGTTTGTACACACGATACAGAACGCAATGACGTTTTCCGCTCTTTTGTGAGATGACTCAGGTTTAGCTCACGTTTATTTTGCGTTATTCTATTTGTTTTGTCGCACAGAGAGAGAGCACAAACTGCAAACGATGCGATGGCCAAAATATATATATGTGAGCACTGTGCAAATTGTGGATTTTCTTCACCACTTGCAAAAGTGCAAAAAAGAGGAAAACAAGCAAAGAGAACAAATATTAACGTGTACGCACCGTTCGACTATCTACGAACGAATGACTCGAATCGCTAGTGTGCATCCTTATTTTTGCATTGCTGTTGTTACACTCTTACGCTATCAAAAACCCAGAGAACCACACACACGCCACTCTATATTCTATACTCACAATTCACACACACTCTGCTCTCTCGTCTGAAAACTGGGCAAGTAGAAAAAAGCCACATTTACCACATACAATAATTGCGAACCAGAGAACCTTTATGTAGAATGCAGAATTGAATATGCGATGCAGTTAAAAAAACAAAAATGAAGAATATTTCACTCTGTAATTTTGCTCTGGTTGGTGAAACACGAGCGACTAATTGCAACAGCTTCCGAATAGTCGTAGTAGCTCATTATTATGCTTTAATTTTTTCGCAATAATTTGCACTACTCAGGGTGAGCCATGTTGGTGTGGGCACTTTTAATAATATTGTATGCAGTGTACTACGGATATTACTTGGGATTGCTTTGGATAGTAGCTCTGCATCTCAGGAAATAGGATGTAAATGTGAAAAGTGTGAATCAATAATGCTTATTGATTATTAAAGCTTGATGAATCTGCAGTATAAAGATGAAATAATTATTGGGAAACAAACAGGGATAAGTATTCTAAGCATTAATTTGCAGTAGCAGTGAAATTAATGGGGATGATTCCCAATCTCATATGAAACCTCTTAATTTAGAGCGGGACACATGCAATTAGCATATTTTCCTACTAATTTCAAAGCTTACTTCAGAGCTTATTGAGTCTTCCTTCCAATTTTTAAAAGTCAACAGCATTATTAAGTGCCCTTTAAAACTTAATTGCGTATTCCGATTACCCTAAACCGTAAGAATTACGGAGCACAATGCAATCAAAATAATATTCCAGTCCCCCAAAGGAAATCTAGGAGCAAATTTTTTATAGTAGAACGCCAATATGAAATATTTTAACACTAGAAGAAATTTTAAAGAGATAGATTTTCCAGCATAAACTCATTGGTTTCTAATAACCGGCCCAATGTACTATTTTTATGCAAAACATAATATAAAACAGTCAGTCACCTTCCATTTATGCAAAGTATTTAGGTACATAAAAGCTTACGCGTGTACATCATAAATATGCCCACCCAAGACTGAAGATAACAAATATGAATTAAGTAGGCATCATGATGTCATCCATCAAGTTACAAGTTTACAAGTGCTATTCGATGGCATGATAATTTCCTGCAAAATATCCTAAACAACTTGCCAGTCCAGTGATGAGCAAATCGTATTATTATCTTTTTGCACAAGAGAGGTATGAACGCATACAATATCGTCTCTGATAATAATAACAGTAATGAAATGAGTTTTCCATGCATAATTGCATAATTCATAATTTCATCAATTTTCGATAAGATATTTACTAAAGAGGCTGGCTTTTAATAATATAGGAAACGCAAAAGCAACAAGAAACAAGTGCTATGTATTTAGGGAACTGCCGTCAACAACCAAAACAAAATTATTGACACGAGTGCCCATAAGTGAGTAGCAACAAGAAGAGGAGGGCGAGAAAGTTCCGAGAGCGGACAATGAAAGGTTAATTAAATTACACGGAGAAGTCAAGCCACTCTCAAGTAACAATTCCGTTTGCCAACAAGCATGTCCCAAAAGTATGTTGTTAGGCCCGGAGTATTCCAGTTCCAAACACACAAACATCATTAACTTCACTACTTCACAAATTTCATTGTCCATAAGAGCTTTTACTTTTTACAAAGCCCAACTCGACATACATCACCCATACGATAATCGTATTGCGAAATTGAGTAATTCTATTATCATGCTAACCAAAATCTCGTTTACTCTTATTTGAGTTAAAAGAGTATTTTAGACTTTTTGTACTCATACTTCTCACCCAACTTGGATGTTGGATCCATCCAATTTCGCACACTTCGACTTCGCTTGGTTAGCTCTATGTGTATGCTCTTTTCATGAAGAACTGGAAGTTGAAGAATGAACCGAATCGAGTTTCGTGGATGTTTTTGAATCTTTCACAAATACAAACAAATTATTCAGTTCATTGTTCATACGAGTAGTACATAATTTACCTTTTTTATTTTCTTGTGCAGATCAGTTCCTTAACACTCCAAACATTAGCTTGCACTAAATCATGATATGCTGTTAAGTAAAATATTTTTTCAGTTATGAATTTCATGTGCTGAATTATGAATCGGTAAGGCCATCGAAAACGATAGGTAGATACGTAGTTTTGGCTGAAGATCTATGGCTCGTGTTCTAATAAGTACCTACATATTTGTTGGAAAAACTTATGTACTTGCGCTTGTATATAATGTTCGAATTCAGCTTTTTCTTTCAGAGAGTTTCCAGAAAGTTATGGTTATGTGTGAGTATTAATAGCAAGGTTGAAGAACATGTAGTCTTAAATTTTTGCATCAATGGCATGAAACAAATTGTATTAAATTAATGCATTCTTTATAGTATTAATCATACCTATATTCAATTCAATTGATCATTTTCCAAGAATGCTATGCTTATTTTATACATCATAACGTAATACTCAACCGAACGTTAGCACTTATGAGGCACTTAAATGGTTTTATTACGTCATGAATGCATTTATGCTTTAGCTTTCGCATTACTATTGCCAAATATTGGTTTATTAATCGTGTCTGCAGGAGATCTGTGGTGGGTGGGCATGCCAGAATAAAAACGTCTTTAAACTTTCTCCTCTCTCCAATGACTAGCCAATTTCAAGAAATACTTGTGACTTGTTATAAAATAAATAAAATATCTACATCAAAAAAGAAATGGAAGGTTTATTTGAAACAGTTATGGTATGATTATGATGTAACAGCCAACAGCGCAGAAAATGAAGCCATAAAAACGGTATTTTCTCTCTGGGATTCATGTACATATTATATTGCTATAAAATGTGCTTATAAGCATAAACCGTCTATAAACCTATAAATGCGGCATTAGAAATTGGAAGCCGACAATAATGCTGTAAAAGGGTTAATTCAAGTTAGCAGAACGCATGGTGAAAGTGAGCATCATGACATGAAATGAAGATATTAGAAGGTAAATTACAAATAGCTTCATGCTACTGACAACCTATTCTGAAATGTGTGGGCGGCTCTGCTAAAATACCTTATTCTTATTATGTATGCAGATATCCAAAAACTTGATCGTATTCAAATGGAAGATCGTTTTTTATTTACGACTTTTATTTCTTTTCAAACTGACTTATCTCAAGTGTTTCTACAAACTGCGCATAAAAGTACTCTTGAGGATTCAATGACATCTTTGTCCGATTCCGTCCGCCACATTGGCATCAAATTTTATTGTGGTATTTTAATGTTTATCCATCAAAACAAAAATATCTTAATCCAGGATCCAGGATGAGTAAATACACTTGTATATTTTATCATGCAAAATACTGATCGATCTGCGGTTTCAAGTAGACAGGGATGAGTGATTGGAGAATTTTTAGTCACACTACTTAAAAAATTAATCATTGTCAGCGAAGACTGATAAAGGGAAAATAATGGCATAAACAGTTTAAGGAAATCATAATTAATGGGAAACCCCACCTATAAAACTGACCAAACTTTGATGGCTCAAAGGAAAGAAAATGCTCCAACTTTAAAATGTCACGCTTGAGGCTTGCAGATTGAAGCGTTGGTTTACATTTGAAATATTTACATGGAATTACACAAACAAAAAATTAAAAATATGAAAAAAGCCTTTTTGTTTTCAAAAGCTTGTTTCAAATTATTGTTCTTCTCTGCAATTCAATGTATTGTGAATGCTTGGTTTATTATGCATGCATGAATCCAATACTCTCAGGTCTGAAAGAATTTGGCATGCGTATCGCATCTTTTTGGCTCAGCCATTGCATTGAAAGATGTACAATGTAACAACAACGATAGGATGAAATTATGCGTGACCGAGTTGTTAAAATAAAAATTTTGGAAGAGAGCATAGGAGCCAATTTGTGAATCATGTCCCAAGAGACCACCCATATGTATTTCAAGATTATTCTGCACAAATCGTATTTATTATTGCTTTTGTATCCTTCTCTTTGTCTGTTTGTTACTGCGGATGTACCTACTTATTTTACGTACCTAGTTTGATAGTGACAAAGAGACACAAAAATATCATGATCATGAAACAGGTTGCTCAAACAATAGCGAGGAAGTATGCTATATGCCTAAATTAATATTTATTGTCGTTTGCCAATTTTTCCTGTTTCGCATTGGCTACTAGCGGAATCACTATTTATCTCGAATCTTAAAATCTGTAAACACGTTACAGTAGATTTTGTACACAGTATATTTTGCATAATATGAAAAACGCATGGATTATGTTGCTGCATTTACATATTATGTACATGATACATTATGAAATTGCAACACAAATCCAACCTAAACAAACATTTAATTAAGTCAATAGAACGATTTTGATGAACAAAATCATGACGTTTTCTTTGTATAGCAAACGTAACGTTTAATTTCGTTAACTGAATTATAGTTCTAAGTTCTACACGCTATAATTACATACTCTTTGAATAATATAGCAGTATTTACTTTCACTCAATTCTTTTTCGCCTGAAAATTAGATATTCTAAATGCTGGACAGTGCAAGCCAAAGTCATAGGTTTCCTGGCTGTGTACCTGCCGGTATACCTTTGCGACGCAATAATACAGATGAGATATCATAAAAGCGTCATAATTTTTTTCTGATTCAAGGACGTCCTCTGATGCTAAGCTTTTTGAATTAAGTGGAAGATGAAGACTCGTGATCGTGAAGTGCAAAAGTTAAAAGCACCACTTTCACCCTCGTCTTCCTTGCTTACTTTTGAGGCTCTTTGCTTTTACTTCTATTTTCAGAGTAAATACATGATGCTCCCAGTAGTAATTCACTAGGTACGGTCAACTTGACTTGAATGGCAGAGTTCATTAATAACCGGAAGGTGCAGACTTATTTTTAAGTGTAATAAAATAAATTTTTCGTTTTATCTACCGACACACTCACCGACAGGTTGTGGTGTACTATTGTAGGTAGGTAAGGTAGACATGTTTTGCTGTATGCAGCATTGATGCAATTTTGAATGAACCTGCAGTTGCAACTACTTAAACATATAGGTACCTCCGTAAATTTGGAAATGCTGGAGTATGAATGGTACATAATGTATCTGTACATAAATATTATGTAAATGACATGGCAAGCGTGGCATTAATTTAATATCACATCACATCACACACATATCTTTTTATAAGTTCTTACATTATTTTTGATCTTTCCGAAAATTAAGTACATAGATCACGATAAGTCACAAAACTTGATGGTTCGGAGAAAGCATAGGATAGGAAGCTCATGAATAAACAGTTTAATACCTTTTACGCTTTCCTGTTTTCACACTACTAGCTAGTATTTTACCAACCTAATACCTAATAGGCTATACCTAATACCACCTAGAAATCTACTACCTATATCCATACAGTTCTATGTTCTTGGCGCCATACTTCCGGTAATCTCATATTTGTAAAATGGCTTCTATTTATAGAAAATCTCAACTTGATCAGTTTGTTTATTAAATCTTGCTGCCTTTTCGACATTCACAATAAATACATCTTCCGTTGTAGTCCATCCAGCGGATAATATAATGATAAATTTGCAGAATGCCCTTCATCAACTCATATCCAATCGTGGCGCAAATAGCCACAAATCATAAACATCATAAAATGTTGCTTTGTTCATTTAGCATTTTTGCACTTGCTTCAGCTTTATGTAAACAAGGACAAAGGATTAACATTCCAATGCACGCTTTTTAGTAGGTTTTTTTTTCTCGACTAGACGAGGCTCGATCCATCTGCTATTCCACAATGCATTAAAAAACTCTCGTATTTCTTGCTGCTATGCTGCTTATGCTGTTCTGCTGGTATTTGGTATATTATCGCCGGGTGCATTTACGAATGAACAGATAAGACGTGAAGTATTTCCATTTTTCGTATATGCTGTGCATGTACTAGCTATGATACGAACACCTGAGACGTCTAAGATTTTGTATGCAATGCAAAAATTTAAAATGCATATGCACATGCATACAATTTATGCATATCGATGTCCAGAAATAGTATTTTTACTCCACTAAAAAACCTAACAACGACTACTATATTATATTACAGTCACCACTGTCACACACACATTAATTAGTTAACGGCGACATCGATTAAAAGGCTGTCAAGACGGTGAGATGACAGGGGTAGCAGGTTATTGTAACAGAAAGGGCCAAGAACTTTATTAACATGACTGGTTTAACCGTTTAACGAACGAGCCTTCATGTGTTTAGAGCGTGATTGTTAAATATTCATAGTTTATATGAGTATGTTTTATTGATCGACCTCGGCAGCTTTAACCTGGAAGCTGTGTTATGTGTTAGCTGTTGGAAATGTTTGCTGCTTGTTTCAAATCAACACATTTATTTTATTTTATTCACGAAGAAAATACAAAAAAACACAAAAAAGGGTGAGTGAACAATGAAAAGACATTTAAATTAATATGCATTTGGTTTAAAACCAACATTCTAATGTAAATCACTCATGACTAATTTCGTGTAATTTAATTTGGCGTAAAATTAAAGGTTGTGTGTGCATTTGACATTCCTGTATATATTGCAGTAAATTAGACACGGAGAACTCAAACCAACCAAGAACCGACCAAACCCAAAGTCCAATAGTCAAGTAACAAACCAACTCTGTCACACCTTTCCTGGAACCTTGTCAATTAACCAATTTGAATGGATATGGAGGCCACTTCAGATGACCACGAGAAGCCAACGGATGAAAACCAGGTCGCTGAGGGTGCGGACTCTGCCAGCAGTGAAGCAACTACTACTGCCCCAGATACAGAAACATCTTCAAGTGAGTCTGATGACGAAGATAACGACTGGAATCGATTATTATCCCTTTCAAAAGTGGGGAAAGATTTTAGCGTTGCGAACAAGTATGAAGAAATAGACGATTCCCCCATGGATGACCGACTGAAGGATAACCCTCGTGTAAATGAAAGCTGTCTGAGTAACGATTCTGCAACGAGTGATGTATTTGAAGAATGTGTCTCGAGCCCTTTCGAGGGTGAGTCAGATGACTGCACTTTGGTAACGGCTGAAGAAGAAGGGTCGGTTGACAATAATGTTGAAGAGCTGAAGAAAATCTTACTTTGTCCTCTAGTCTGTCCTCCAGTGGAGCCAAAGCCAACAACGTCTCAATCTCAAACAGGGACTCAAGCAAAGCCTACTACGATGGAACATGAAGATGGACAAGATGAGGAAAATGACCCGCTACTAAAAGCGTTAGTTGAAACAAGATTATTTCGAACAATTTGATGTTGTTTCTGAATACAAAGTATAAATTCATGTACCATGTACATTCTCTTTAAAGATTTTCTAAAGATGTTCCCCTTGATCCTGATATGACATGGGACTTCAGTTTGCAAGCCCTGGATCCAGATTACAAAAGCAAAGCCCTTTGGATTGAAGGAAACTTTTATCAAAAGCTTGTTGGAAAGTGTCTCCACGAAATGCACAATATTCCTTGTGAGTGTGAAGAAAAGAAGAAGATCTCGGTATGCAGACTCTGTCATGCTGTGTTTTGCTCAAATAAATGTTTTAAAAGGTACGATGTCTGCCAATAAATAACGTTTGTCCTTATTGCCCAATTAATTAATTAATTGATGTTTGTTGAACTACTTCATATATAGAGCTATAAAGACACAAACAGGAGAAGAGGGTGAAGAAGAAGGACCTGAAGCGCATGTTGAGCTTTTACCAAAGGAAGTTCCAAATAAATCTACGAAACCAGTTACTAAAAGTCCGTATAGCTCGAAGGGGCCCCCAGTACACAAGACACACTCAAAAGATTGCCAATCGCGAGATCCATTAGAAAAAGTGGGAATTGCTGAAAATAGCAGACACATGAATTTCGACAAGAATCTCAAAGGAAGGGATGGTCACTCAAAGCCAAAACATTTTCAAAACACTACTGATGTACATGCAAGGGCAAGACAACAACTATCACCCAAAGATTTCGTACCGCCTCAGAACTTGTGGCCTTCACAACTTCACATTACTCAACCAATCACAAATAAATATTACCCACCAATGAAATCCCCCCAGCGTCAGCAAGAACCAAATAATCATAATA
>JAQIXW010001365.1:0-19819 GCA_034700685.1 Willowsia buskii | reverse complement strand
ATTGTTATGATTTCCCTAATTTGACCCTCGATTTCACCAATATGGACTTTTCATTTCCCCAATCAGGACCAAATGGATTTCACCAACTCGGACCTGGTTTTCACCAATCCGGTCTTTCACCAATGTGTCGTAGAATCGTGTGAGTAGTGGTTAAAAAACGTTCACGCCTTTTCTACCTCACGAACGTTTTGACAAAACTCCTACCGATATTACCGGTATATGAATTCAATGCATGAGAATAAAGAGCGAGTATATAAGATTTTTCAAAAAAGTACTCTGAGTAGGTATTTTTAACGAAATAATTTAGAGTTGAAAGATTACTTGCCACAAAAGCTGGGTAAATCCGTACGAAAAAATCATTTATTACATCTTAGGCTTATCAACTTGATTAAAAGTCATCCTATTTGGAAATGATGTATGCATTGACTGTCAACTTATTACTTATTATGTGAGTCTAGCATTAGTAGTAGCATTTGATATCAACTTTGTTATGCTAAGGATTGGTATTTCTGTAAGTGTAATAGTTATAACTATGTACTCAAGCCTGCCGGAAAGATGGTTTTGAGGCTCTTTTTTGTAGAGATGCAATGTCGAAATTTTAAATTTTAAAAACAATGCGTGTGCCTTGACAACGGTTGAAAAGCATAAATTAAAAACGCGGCGGCTGTTATCTCCATACTTACGTGTTTGTTGTATAGTTTTTTGTACATTTTGCTTTGAATATGTGAGCGGTGCAAGTTATTTGTAAGTTACAAATAACAAATTGGGAACAAATTGTAACCCACTCTTAAAATTGCCCAGTTTAAACGTTATTTATCCTTCCAACTCTAGCCGTGCTAAAAGAAATTACTGTAAGTGTTGTCTTAGGAAATTTCTCACTCACGCCTTTTCTAACCCAACGAAACTGATATATATATATATATTGTTATAACAATACTTACATATGCATAGCTATATGACTACTCATAATTGTAATATATTGTAATATCTAATCGCAATCCACGTAAGCGAAAACGTGTGCTTTATTAAACGGTACAAGCTTATTTCGTTTGTGTTTTCGAAGTGCTGTAAATAAGGAAATCGGATATCATTTCCCAAAACACATTTAATTTTTTAGATTCGCATGGATAGCAAAAATCAATCAACGTTGAAAATCGAAATTCTGCTGTAAATTGTGTCTAACTTTCGATGGAAACAAATATATAAGCAATGCATATTTAAAACCCGTCTAAAATACGCATATCTATAGTTTAGTGTATACTGGGGGATTGGAAGGTTACTAACGTAAAGGAAAATTGTAGAACAATGTGAACTCGTATGCTTTTTCATATACCAAACAGAAAATAAAGACAATTCATTGGTAGTAAAACTGAAACCAGATTCCTGATATACAAAAAAATCCAAGGTTAGGACAAGTGATATCCATAAGCATATCCGACATTCGAAACTCGTAAATTTTTACTCAAGCGTGCTTTAATGTTAAAAGCGCAAACGTCAACCAGATTTAAAAACAACTAACAATACTAGGCAATAAGAGATACCAGAAACCTGAATTAAACAAACGATAATCATAGTTTGTATTTAGAGATCAATGTAAACTAACAAGATATTTTAAAGCAAAGTCCAATTTAGTTTGAATCTATCTCCGTAACTTATATTATCATTTCTATCTCTATATCGATAATATTAATTATGGAAATAATTCAGCTATTAATCGTTGTTCTAATATCAAACCAACTCAACATTGGGCACTGCCGACCAATATTATTTCCTTGTCCATGTGACGCCAAATGGTTCAGGGAAGCTACCGAAAGTCTCTTGCAAATTCTGGATTCTGGAGCACAAAGCTTTGATATGATCTTTCTTGACTTTTCATTCCGAGATTGCAGATTCTCTTTCAGAAACTCTCGGGTCATGTTTCTTCGAGAATACAAGAAAGACCTTGACTACAAGTATCCCGTTAAATATCATCAACCCAATCATCTAATAGTTGAAAATTTCCGGACTGCTAGACGTCAATATTATTTTATGCATCCGAGTTCAATAGTTATATATCCTATCACGGATAAATTCAGAAACCCAGACATTCTTTTTAAAGAAATTAGATTTAGCCTTATTTGGAAAAATTTCCCTGCAGTCAAGGTGGCCCTCTTTGCAACCAAAACAAGAAGTCCTCCACAAGTTTACTATTCAGTTGTTTGTAACGACTACTGCAATCGAACACATGTCACTAGTAAAGCAATAACTAATTTTTATCATGCACTGCGGCTACCTAAATTATTGCACAAGCAGCTATTTCGTAATGCAAACCTTAAAATTGTACAGGTGTACTTTAGCACCAACGATTTTACTGACAAGGAAGCAACTTGCAAGCGAGAGCTTAAACGAAATTATCACTTTTGCTCAAATAATTTTATGGCTTCCATGCAACTTATGCAGCACCACAATTTCTCTGTCGACACAAACAAATGGCTTTACAATGGTTTTGGTATAAAATTCGACAGGTCACTGAAAAGCCAGTACATGATGATTGATTGGGCTCACTTTGACTACGAATATTTCCCCTACAGGAAACTGGTGGGATACAGCTTTTCAAAAACTATTTCATTCAAAGTGCTGTACTGCATTACTGCCTCAAAAAAGGAGAATAGTTCAAGCATTAATTTTGCTACATGGATGAATGCACTCAGTCTTGAAATTTGGTTGACTACAATCTCGGTTTTTGGTGTGCTTGTGAGCATCTATCAGTGTGTCAAATCAAAAGATTTGCTGTCAAAAAATGTCATGAATTTATTTGGTATCCAGGCCACCAAAATCTCTTGCTTGCTACTCATTGATTTTTTGTTGATGTTCGTTTCCGAGTTTTATGGGAACGAGATTCTGAGCATTCTCACAGTCCCAGAGCCCCCAAAAGTTTATGAAACGCTCTCGGAAATTCTACAAATTCGGTACAAGATATTGTGGAAAACTACTGCTACACCCTCGTCGCAATTCTTTTACCGCGAGTTTCAACAGCGGAATATTCTGAGCAAACTTAATTCAAGTTTTCACTTTTACAATTACACAAGTGATTTAGATGATGTGAAGTATTTATCAAAAAGGTATGCAAAGACGATGGACTCAAACACTGACAACCTATTACTGCTTTACAAAAAGCATCTTCGCAATCAATTAAACTATGAAAACGCGGAATGCTACAAATTACCGGAAACGTTAAATGTAAAATGGCGGTATTTGGAAATGTACACTGTCAACAGATTTTGGATATTTCAATCGTACTCCCGAATTGTGCAAAGTGGTCTGATGGGTAAGTGGAAGCATTGGAGCGACTTAGCATATCAATTTCAATTCGCACTGAAGGCAGAAGATTTGAATTCGGAAGCCGCTGTTCAAACGAGAGACCAAATTGACCTTGCAAGTATACTCGCTATTATCATTTTTACCCTTGGCGCGTATATAATTGGCATATTTATCTTGCTAACGGAATGCTTTGCACATCGGCGGGTGCTTAGGCGCAATTTAGTCCAAAAAGTGAAGCGAGCTAAGTGCTTTATTGGTACGGATCACAAAGTGAATTTACAAGTTAACGCCCAAGCGGTCAAAAAGAAAACCTTAGCACGCATGAATGGAAATTCTGCTGTTTCCCAAGTAGCTGCAGGAGTTCACGCCTGCGTCGAAGTTTTATGCTGTCCGGTGATTTCGATGAAAAATTTGGAGCTTAGGAGTTCCCCAGAAATAAAATGCAATACTAAACACCAAGTGTTGGCATTAGGAAGACATTTAACGTATTTGAAATGGATATTAACTTCGATACCAAACATGATGTGGACCTATTTGAAGAACTTGAAGAAAAAATAGTTAAAATAGACTATAAAAATTGGTTATAATGTCATTAGGTGGACGAAGAATAATATTTAGAAAACACATCTTATATTTGACAAAGAACAATCATGTATTTTGGTCATTATAGTATTGTCGTGTAAATGAGCTTGTATTTCACATCAATATTGCGGGACTGGCTATAATTTTTTAGACAAAAATGTATCATTTTTAAAATTCTATTTTATTTCTCAGTTTCAATTACCCAATAGCTATTGTACATAAGATACAAACTAAACTTTTAAACTTTACAAATAGTTAGTAATAAGTAATACTCTTATAACTTATTGAAAGCAAAAAATAAATGCTACTAAATAGGCATATCATTTTTGCTGTATCTAAGAATTGTATTTTCATGCAAAATTGAATGAGTTGTAAATTGTAAATTGAGTTTTTTAGTTGCATATTTAAACTAAAACTGCAATCATAATTCAGCAGTCAACGTCAGCTCTATCGTCAATCTAGGGTTTCGATATTTTATTTCCGTAATTAGGTATAGAAACAAGTAAAAAATTGCGAAGTGACTCTAGCTTGGTAGGAAACAATTAGTGTGAGTAGTGGTTGCAAAATGTTCACGCCTTTTCTACCTTACGAACAATTTCATTAATCTTCAACGATAATATACCAACTGAATAGGTAAGAATAAAAGGCGGATATGTAATATTTTCCAAGAAGTACTTAGAGAAGTATTTCAAAGTAATAATTAGAGTTTGACGATGGCTTGCCACAAAAATTGCGTAAAGCTGCACCCAAAATTATATATTGAATGTTAGGCTTGTCTCATCGATTGAAATTTTGTTATGCAAATTAGTGATGTTTCTAGAATCACGGGAAATATCGACTTAATTCAATAATCAAGGTAATCAATCGAAAAAAGTAAAAAGCAAAGAAAATACCGTCGGCGTACCCGACATTATGTTTATACCATCGTGAAACCGCATTGATATTTTGTTGAACTTGAATTTTTATGTCATTTGACTCGACATTGTAATGCTTAGAACAGCGTGTTTGTGGTATAATTTCGAGTATATTTTGATTTCAATACGCAAGCGATGCAAATTTGGTAACCCACTCTTACTACCCAAATTAAATGCCATTTATCCGTCCAACTCTAGCAGCTCTTAAAGAAATTACTGTGGGTGTTTTTTCTTCGAAAATCTAACGCCTTCTCCAACCCAACAAAACTGTAATAACATTAACTACATAGTTATATGACTACCTATCATTATGTATCTATTATCAAGGCTCGAAGCCCAGCACTTGAGCATTTATTAACGGTAAAGTAAAGACTTTTTTCTTTTCTTTCGAATCACTACTTATCAGGAAATTGAAAATCACATATTTATTATTTTTCTTTTTAGATTTCCATGTATTCCAAAATTCAATCAGCAAAGAAAATTGAAAATCTACCGTGAAGTTTGTCTTACTTTTGGCTAAAATAGTATACACAAACGGTTTGTAAAATCACTTTAAACTATAGACACCACCGCCACTATAAACAATCTTTATAGTTGCTACCAGTACAATATAGACAATATATTATGAACAAAGACTAAATTCCTGTTATGCAAAGAATTCTAGAATTCGATATCAATGCGACATATTAACTATTAAGATATTTTAAAGCGAAGTCAAATTTATTTTGAATCTATTTCTGTAACTAAAATTATCATTGCTATCGGTATTTCTACGCGTCTGAATAATGGAATCCTTTCAGCTACTAGTCATTCTTCTAATTACAAATTGGTTCAAATTTACTAGATTGGTAACATAGGACTGGATTGTCATAAGAGATGTAGCAATATTTTAGTTCGCGGAAAACTGACGCTAATGCTCTTTCCTTTAAATGCTCAAAGTTTATTTAATATGATAAAATCAGTAGAAACTCAGGCAAATGCATACGGTCCAGGTTTTTAAGTCGAAAGTAAATTACTTTAAAAAAATTCAAATTTGAGACGGAATCATGGTTTGTCTTTTAAAATTTATTATATGCTGAACAATAAATCTTTTTCGGCTCTCGGGATATTCGTACGTAAAATAAGGATAAAACAATGAATCGTAGAGCACGATAAAAAATATCTCATATTATAACTCTGCTTGAAGAGAAAGTTCAACTGACCTTTACTGTTATCCCATATCTACCAGACATTAAATATATTGTTAGCATTTAACTTAAACAAATTTTTAGATATTTTTTGCGTCACAAGTTATAACGTTACGTGAACTTTAAAAATGATTTTTTCTACCTAATCGTGTTTTTTGAACACGAATCAGCACATTGTAAAAGCGGATCTGTATAATAAGCTGCCCAATAAGCATTTATGGTTAAAAAGTACTCTCCTACTTTTCAATTTTTCTTCTCGTAAATTTTTAATGATACATGCAATGCCCACTATATTATATTTATGCTGTCGGAGATATGCGGTGTCGAATTTCTGTGTGAGTTGCGTATTTAATATTTTGCATGAATGAATTTAGTTTCTTGTTATCCATTCCTAGTTTAGTTTTGAATTAAAAGAGCGTAATGCTGAGCCACATATTTGCAATTTTTGTAGTAAATGTTTTTCTAAAGTTAGTATTATTTATTCATTAGTCAATGCACTTGAAAATGTTTAAGAAGCATTGGGTTGGAATTTAAACTTTATTCAAGTGACAATTGTCAAAATATGGTATACTTTCATAAGTTATAAAAAGATTACCTATTCTGAAGGTGTTTATCTTATATTTTGATAAATTTGCCATGAACGCATTTCAAATAAAATTTTACCCGCAAACGGTACTTACGATGAAGTAATGAAAACACTGAATGGTGTAATAATATTTAAGTCCAGTCATCATTTTCCGTGTGAACTGGATATTTTGACAACCTACTCAATTATCAAATATGTCCAAATATTATGTATTCATGATGTTTACTCTAAATGAACTCTATCAAGACAATTTTTTCAAGATTTTTGAAATCACTGTTTTTATTAATTTTCGTGACTAAGCTTTTTTAACTGACTGAATATAAAATTGCTTTTAACTAAAGATCTGGGATATATATGGGCATATAAAAAGTTACAGACACTGTTGGCAAGGGGCCAAAATTGAAAAACAATATAACACATTGAAGTGGACGTACAATGACTCATTAAAATTAGGATTTGTGCTGAAGTTGATTTCTATTCATCAAAATGTGTACGAGTAAAGTGAATAAGAACGGAAATAAGTTGCTCGGATGAGATTCATTAAACATCTTAAAATTTGCGCATAACCTAAATAAAAGTCGTTTGACGAACTGCAGATAGTAATGGTGCTTACTAACTTCTCAACGTTTAAATTGCCATGCCAAAACACCTTAAATTTATTGTTACTCTGAGTCTGGCATCTATTTTTTTCAGAGAGAGATACAGTTACAGATAAGATAAGTAACTGTCTCTGTCTCTTGCTCATAAAATATGTACTTGTAACAACGAGGGATTAACAAAAGGCACATTGTATGCTTTTGAATTCAAAACGCTCAATTTCGCACAAGTGCAAAAGAAATCTAAACAAAGATGTTACGAAAACCATAATCCACTCTTAGTTGGCCCAAAGATAGGTCAGGGAACATTGCAGATAATATGTTTACAGCTTTACTCATGCAAACATTATTCAGTAATCTGCACAACATATTAAATGTCCTGTAAATGAAAAATATGACTGTCGTTTAACTTGTTAAAATTTTGTACAATATCAGCATTTGAAACATTTTTGTATTCAATTGGTAACTGGAACATTTAAATCGATTTTATTGAATTTAAAAGTAGCATAATCTATAAAAGGAAGGTGAACTAATTGTATAAAGTGGTAGACAGTCACGCGCTGCCAAACCGATAAGAATAACGAGACAAAACTCAAAGTAAACATATAGAGTTTAACCGTTAGTCGTATATAAAAACTTTTCTTAAACTGCATAAAAATTATATAATTCTTTAAAACAAATGCACAGTGTGTATTGAAAAACTGATTCAGTATTCGAGTCCACATCAATAGTTATATCGCATTACAATTGACGTGGACGAGGATTCGAGGAATTACTGATACTTTCTACTTTCTAGTATGTCAAAATGCGAGAATTATATCTCAACTATTTTTATAAAGACAAAGATTTTGAGACATAAATGGATGAACAAAGCGAAGGTTAGCAAGAAGCATAGCATAAGTGCTGTAAATTCGAAATCCTTTTTTTACAGGTACCAATACATTGGTTTTCGGATCGTTTCCAGAATTATATTCAACTTTCACTGTTAAAACACATTTTAGTTTGCATTAGTCAAGTTTGTCGTGCTGTTCAATTCTCACCAGACATGGCACTCGGGGTTTAAATCAAGTGGACATACCCAATAAAACCAGTGTTTTATTGGGTCACCCACTTACCCCTTGGGTTGGGTCTTTGGATAATATCAAACTTAGCATGCGTTCAAATGAGCCCATAGAAAACCGCCAAAAGTAGCCCATACATAAGCATGCATAAAACCCCTAATTCCCATTAAAACTATATAAAACTCCTAAAACCCTGGATTTTGGGTTTTTTTATAAAAACCCAGTCGCTTTGTCATGCCTGATTCTCACAGTCTGATTAACCTTGGGTTACATATCTGTTTGTTAGGGTATCGAAGACCATTTAAGAAAAAAATGATCTGGCATTTAAAGTAAGCAATTTTTGAAATTGTCAAAATCGAAAACAATTTTGTATTCCAAATATTCACGGGACCGCCAAAAATGATTGTATTTGGAACTCTTGGGATGTCCAACAATTCAACGGATCTTCTTTATTGATTTGGCAAAGACAGGTTGCAATTTGCCTCTAGGTAAGTGCCTTTAATGTTATATTTATAGTACAACAAGATCCACTACACAATCTCCTATCATTAGCTATTCAAGAAAAGCTACGATAATATATGCAATTTGATCTGCAAGCGATCTCGACAATGGTGTTCACCAAGAGATTGAAAGAGGGTTCCTGTAAGATGCTCGTGTATCTTCAATATTTGTAATTTCTCAGCAGTCCCATGGAATAGGCCAAGAAGAATTGCCACATAATATGGTTTTTATTGAAAATCTATCACTGTTACGCTTGAGTAATGTTATTTGCACATTTTTGTGTTAAATACAGTTTTTACTTATGACAAGTTATATTAATTACTACCACAGCAAAACAGCTTTTGGTTTGTGAAACTCAGAAAATTGCTTACAAGTGTTTATATTCTATTTGCTACACAGAGTATACTAATTCTTGCGACATAATTGATATTTCAATTTCATGGGACAGTTGAGGCTCAAAACCCTGATGGTGCATTGTTGGTTTTCTTTTCGAAATTATTGTCTAATTTTTCCTTTTATAAGGCAGTGTGTGGGTAGGCAAACACTAGACATATTGTTAACTTGATTTTTCAATAATAATGTACACGTTCACCTACAACATAGGTATACCATCGCACACATCACATCACCTAAGAGTCTTGGGAACCGATCCACCTGTTACAATTGCAAAACCGTGAAACATAAAAACAACCAATAACCGGGGGTGTTCTGACACATGTTTAGTAAAAGTAATTTTGCAAAAGTAAAGCATTCCATTTTGCATTAGTTGGTCTGCACCTTGCAATAAAGGAATATCTGTTTGAAATCCCCTACCCTTCATTGCAAATCTACACCAGGCATTATGCCATATTTGTTTTTATTTTCTTAAGACTTTGTAGTTTAGTATAATCAATTATTTTTACTATGGATGCAAAATCGTTACACTTTCAACGGGCACAAGGAGATATTTTTTGACATTGCATTATAGCATTGCACTTGTGGTTTTGTTTGACTGAAGAAGCATGTAGAAACTAATCTTTACAATTACAGACTAACGTCATAGCATAAAAAGGTATGATTGGCGCTTTATTATGCAAAATTTAGTAAAGCGTCAACGGGTTGAGAGTTATGAGTATTTTGACTCATTTAACATACTTGACATTTCAATTCTCATGGATAGTGAAGACTCAAAAGCTTCATGATCAGTTTTTGTGCTTAAAATTATTATTTTGTACACGCATACATGCACATAAATCCAACCTTAAATACAAACAAATGACTAATATTTAATGCGGGCAAAATGTATTCAATCTAATGAAAAGCTCAGATGGTAATAGCAATGAAAAGGTGCATCTACAACTGTAGCAATCACAGAGTATTCGAGCCGAGGTCTTGCAGAAGGCAAAAGCGGAGGGATCGAGATACTAGTAAAATATATATTTGATCCTCTGAAATTTCCACTTTATCTGGAAATCTATTAATTTTGATCATTTTCCCGCGTTTATGCATTGCAACCTTATCGTAAATACGTAAGTCAGGATTTTTTGCTATTTATAAGCTTTTGTTGCTACTTTTCGATTCGTAGTTTTCACATATTAGTGAGTATTAGAGTATTAGTGAGACTTTCGTTGATACTTTTGCTTTAATAGTTTAATTTGTTCTTCTCTTTCGGGTTTTAAATGTAGAGATTAATGTTTTGATGAAAATTGTGTAGATGAATTTGTAAGATGGGAAGAAGCGCTACCTTATTTTAATTCATGAATGCTTTTATATTTTACCGATTAAATACATTAGTTATTGGATTGTTTACCAGAGTAATAATCAGCTTTCATTGGAAAAATATATCATCGGACATTGAACCAAAATCGTGTTACTATTCAGTTTTCAAAATCCTACAAAACAAGCTTGGAAGACTGCAACCTATAAGTTTGCAGTATATTGACAGATTATAAAAAAAAATTTGGCGTTTAACTCAAACTAGTAAAATAACAAAATTAGACTCCTTTTGTATTCCAAAAAATGAGAAAAATATTTAAAATTATTTGATCATAATATCATTTACCATAATGAGAATTTAGATATTGTGGGATAGCATCGCATCCCTTGTATTTATGTAACACCGCCAGATTATGATTTAGTAAAGGCTATAATTTTTATATTAGGAACCGTCTTTGCTTTTCGTTAAAAGCCATTATAAATCATGCTTGTCGATCTACAATCCGTTGCTCCATTGATGCTGTTTGCGAACAGATTACAATGAGATACCCGTAGAATGGTCGTGCGTCTTTTATTTCTTCATTCTTAGCAGAACGCGTATTTAACTATTTGCTAACTATTTGTTGGCATTTAATTAAATTAATTTAGTAAAATGCCAAAATTTAAAACCTTTTTTTATTCCAAATTAAAATGCCAACAATTAAAATAACTTTATTTAGATCTCATGGGATGTCCAGTATATCATCCTGCAATTGATTAGAAACATAAGCATAGCAAGCAAACCTAATTGTTATTTTTTAAATAAAAAACTACCATTTTGTCATTTGTTATTTGAAGAAAGTCACAAAAATGTATTCATTTGGATCTGCGAACCATTGTCTAAATGATGCTCTTCACCAAGGAATTAAAATGGATATTTGTAGAATGGTCGTGTTTTATTTCTTCCTCTGCAGCAGAGCATACTATCTTCCACTTATTTGCAGTCACGTGTCAACTGCTGATAGTTGTCACGTTGCTAGTCATTCTAGAAAACGCCAACGAAAAATTCATTGGTTTTCTACTGTAAAACTAAAAAAATTGTGTTGTTAACACTTTTGCTAAATACAAACTGAAGACTATTCATAACGTTAAAATATTTTCTCTTTGATTATTTCATGAACCAGCATGCTTGGACTTTTTCAAAATTATAAAAATATAAATCTGCAGTTTGTGTGTAATCATGGCCGTAACAACGGGTTTTGAGCAAGGTGGGCACAAAATTAACCCCCCCCCATTTTTTGGGAAACTTGCAAATTATGCATTAGGTTTTTCTGGCGGAGGCAAGGCAAATTCTTGTGTCATTGGAGCAGGGGTTGCATCTCTGCTCACCGATAGTACTTCCCATGGATCTCATGGCAAAGTCATATCTGTGTAGTTCAATAATTGAGTCCCTTAGAACTAAAAAGGAATTTTTGCGAAACGATCACATTGATCAGCCATAAAAACGCTGATTTCTCGGGACGGGAACATGCTCTCAGAATTTGAGATCGGATCACTGATGAGCTAAATAACGAGGGCCAAAGGCCATTCCTGCTCCAGAATCAATGCCTTATGTTGTACCAAGATAACTCGCGTATTTACACTCAAATTTTCATTAGAGCATGCTTCTGTGCTCCGTAAAAATTCAAAATTCCCATTCCCTGCTTGTACTTGACACAGAACTTATGTAATTATAAACAGGAATTTCTAAATAAATGATTTTGTTCAAAAATCCCATGTATTTCGAAACTTCAATTAATGAATAAGGTTACTATTACTTCTCCGTGAAAATATCATTCAGACTCTGAAAACTAAAATAAATGGGAAAACGATCTGTAAATAGGGTTCTCACAGAATGAATTTCTTCAATCTATTCTGTTGCTCTTATATCGAAATTCCTCGAAACGAATGAAGTCTGGCCATGCAAAAGTTTTATAGAAGGCTTTTATAGCTATTAGCTAGAATTCTAAATCAAATTAGTTTGCCAAGATCTTTGGTATATTTTAGAAAAGCTAAATGTGTTTCAAAAACTTTTTAGACGTTTTAATTCGATGGCGTGATGAAAATTTAGATGAAATAACTTAATTTGTAAGACAAAGCATTTAAAGGATTTTGCAGAAAATTTAATATTGCTAAGGATGTATCAAACATCATCATCATACCAATGTTTAATGTGCTTTGGGTAATGTTTTTACTAAAACCGGAGAAATTATTAGAAATTTTGCTTAGAAGAAGGTTGCAGTGAAAAATGGAACTAAAAATGTCCATGTTATTTTTAGAATGTACATAAAAATACAGTAATATATCTGTAGCAAAAGACGGAAATGGAGAAAAAAGTTATTAGATTTGAAAAATATTAGAAAATTGATGATACTTATGTACATTAAAGGCTATTTCTGAGTACTACAGAGTGTGGACATTTATTAACTACAGTGCAGAACAAGTTTTTAAATTTCGCGGCAGCGAAAATAACATGGATGAGATGCGAGATCAGATGTTCGCAATAGGGTTCGTAATGCTATAATAATTTGTTGTTTACTATAGTTGGTAAGTTTCCACACTCTGTAATGTATATAATGATTACTGAATGTTGATATAATCTAGTTGTATTTTGCGCCAAATTATTTCTTGCCCACATGGGCAGGATTTTTTTTAGGTGGGCAAAGCCGTCTTAGGGTGGGCCGTGCCCACCTTGCCCAGTATGTTGTTACGCTACTGTGTGTAATAATTCAATTTTTCCGCAAACTGAACCAAATATTCGGTTTTGTGAAACCTATTTTGCTTGTGCATAAAAAAGCAATCGGCGGTACTCTTATATACAAAATTTACGAAAGAGACATCATATCGAACGTGTTTTTACCTAATGTATTCGCCTAATTGGAAATTTCGCAAGTGTTTTTTTGAAATGCGAAATCAATACTACCGGAATATAAAGTTACGGCGTATGATTCCTCGAAATCACTTATTAAAATGCCTATACATGCATAATATTTATAAAATGCATAGCACTTAATACACCATTAAAGAAAGCTCATAATCAAACGTCAGTCATTTAAAATGAAGACGACTTGACACCCTTTTTTGATACCACTGAGGTAAAAACCACTCGGCACCAATTCAAACATCAAGTTTCGTCAGCAGTACAACAGCCAAAAATTTTGGATTGATGAAAGTGGTCTGAAAAATTGCTCACGCGTGCTGTTGTTTCAGGTTTTTCAGAATATTATCCTAATTCATATAGCATAATTCACATTTGAATTCTCGGTGAATGGAACGGTGAAGACTCAGTGACTGAATGATGCGCTATCCGATTTTTGTTCAAAAACGTTAGTAATCGCACGCTATCGTACACATGTTGCCTCGTATCTAAATACTCAGACTTTTTGTGTGAACAAGATTCACACATTTTTCATAACTGAATCCGAATCGAATTTTTTCTCGGCCTACTTCCGATGCGCAGCAGTAATATCTAAGATAAGCGACATTCGCATTTGTCATTTCTTTTGTTTCTCAAAAACCTGATGTTACACTAAAATGGAGAATATGGAAAAGTGATAACATAACATGAATGGTGGCTGGCACCACCCATCGCAATGAGCATAGAATAAATGCTGTGAATTCAAAATGCTCTTACTTTTACCTGGATTTGTAACTTGTACCAATGTTTATTGTGCTATTCAAGTTACTATACACTTTATATGTTAGAGGGATATGGAGAATGTTTTTAAGAAAGTGTTACCTATTAGAAATCTAACTGTTGTTTAATTCAAAAGAAATATGATTGGCATTATAGTCAAGCATTTTAGTTTAATGGCAAGAAATAAAACATTTTGGTTTTCTAAATATCAACAGGAAAATTTAAAATGATTTTAAAAACTCGTGTGGTTTCCAACATATTAACATATCTTCTCAATTTATGTGGCACAGACAGCTGGCAATTGATCTCTTAGCAAACGTAAAACAAAATACTACCCTTCTGTCATTTGCTGTTCGAGAGAAATTACTATAATAGATATTTGGATCTTCAATCTGCTCTCTCTCTCTCTCTCTCTCTCTCTCTCTCTCTCTCTCCTCTCTCTCTCTCTCTCTGTTGTATTGGTTATGTATTTTATTTCTTCAACACGTGTTCACTGTTATGTAATAGTTACCTGTTAATCCAACAAATCAAAATATATTGCAAGCTATACGCACCTGCGTATTATATGGAATCCGGGAAAGTTTTTTCATTTGAGATATGTTATTTTATTATTATTATGGAACATTGTTATGAAATCCAATATATTATTAATCCAGTTTTGGAAACACTAGTGATCTGTGACATTGGTCAATTCGCTTAATGCTGACAAAACCAGTAATTGGCGGTGTCCTTGTACGAGTTGTAGTAAAACAAGATTTTAGCGTGGTTCATACCTAAAATATTCACGCAGTTGGAGTGAAATTGCCTGAAAACAAAAACTTCAACCGAAGAAGGAAATGAGCTTGTTTTTGATACCACTGTGAGAAATTCGTATAAAACCCGGGCTCGAATACACATATCAATGAAAGGTAACTATGTACACACGTCTTACCCTTTGGTTATTTTTCAACTTCTGTTTAAGCAAAGTCTTCCTTTGCTTTTAAGGTTTTCTAGAAACAGATAACCTTTTTTCATACTACAAACCAAAATAAAGATTTTGATTAAACATTTGATAAATTTGAATTGAAGGTTAACTTGTTCAAACCACGAAAATCTGAACATTTGCAACAATTTTTGTATCCAGTTTGTAACCGGGACATTTCAAATATTTAAATTGAATTACAAAAGTGATTTGTTTTGCAAACGGAATACTACCTAATCATTTTAGGAACTGGATAAAACCCGTAATAAATAGAGTTTAAAAATTTATCCGTAAAAATAATACCGTATTTAAAAAATTAATAAAACATTTCTGATTTAGCGGAAACAGTGTCAAAATGCTTGTTAATAGACTTACATCATTCCGTATTTAAGTTTTGTTCATTGATAGGATTTTTTAATTTGAAGATGTCAAACAATTGTATCAATACGACAACAAACAGCAAGATTTTCAAGAGATTTTTATAAGAGAGCCTTCTATGATTTTTCATTCGATGCAACCATCATCAGGAGTGAAGTTAAACTGTGCGCGCTATTCATATGTGCATTTTTTCACTACTCACATGTTGCTTTCACTTTAAAGTACATTTTGAGGTGAAGTATTTTTCAGCGTATGCAGAATTAACAAGAATCAGATTACTTTTCAGAATTTCCAGTTTCATTAGAAAAAAAACATTTCTAACTGGAGGCTTTGCTGTTAGTATAAATCAACAATTAACTAGGATCTAGCTTATAATTTGTGTGTAATAAAACACCCACAAGTGTGTACAGTTGAAGTTCTTACAGAGGATACTTTTTTCGATTGAATATAGGGATCAAAACGAATTGTCACATGTTTGGTTTTTGTAGATAACTAACTTGTAGAGGACTATTACGATTCAAAAAATCATTACATGTACAACTGCCATTTTATCATAACCGTTCGTGACGTTACACGTAAGTCTCATCGCGCCAGTTCCTGCGTGGGCTACGATGTCACTGATAACAAGGCAACAATTACAAAAGATAATCGTTCATTAATTTCAGTTTCTACTTATGACGAGTTACGATTACTATCATAGCCAAGAAATTTTGCTTGGTGAAAATGACCCGAAAAATTGCTTCAAACGTGTTGCTGTTTCGGTTATTTCACTGATTCATGTAATATATTTGAAATTTCAATTCTCGGGGATAATGGAAACTCGGAAATTGATGGGCTATCTGATTTTTGTTTCAAAGATTAGCAATCATGCACATGAATCCAACCATGGTGAATGTTTAGCTATCTAATCAATCGTGCAAGCGCTAAGCACCAATAAAATAACTGATCGACAATGACCTTACACAGATTTTACGAAAACATTCCTATGTAGTTTCTTATTAAACTACTTGCACAACCAGAAAATTGAATGTTCTTTATGTCTGAAATTCGTTCGATACTTAATAAAAAAAAAGAATCATTAAATCGTAGCCCATGCTACAAGTTTCTTAAGTATCTTGTATCATAAACGTTCTCATTAACTTTCAATTTCAATTTTCAACTTTTTTGTGAAACTCAACCAGAAAATTGCTCACAAATGTTGATATTCCATTTGCTTCACAGAGTATCCTCATTCATTCTACATAATTAAGGTTTCAATTTCCTGGGAAAGTTGAGTCTCAAAGCACTGATGATGAACTGTTAGTTTTCTGTTTGAAAATATTACCACATTTTTCATTTTGTATGCCTGTGTGAATGAGCAAAAACTAGATATATTATTAACTTGATGTTTCAATACACCTGCAACATGTACTTAAGCTCACAACATCTAAACAATCAAGAACACGATTTATCTGTAGCGCATAGAAAACCGCTAAACATCAATATAACCAATAACTGGTGGTGATGTGACACATTTTTCATAAAAGCAATTTTATCTAAAGTTTTAATCAAAGGTATCCACTCAATCAGAAAATTAACATTTTAAATGTCCCATTGTTAGCATTTACGTTTTTTGCTGAGATTTAAATAAAGACTCATAGAAGAAGAACTCCCTAAATGTAGCAAATTCATGAGGTGGCGTTGAACTAACAATCAATTTAGTTTGCAATTCAGTTACCTTTAGAAATACCAACACTCTATTGAAAATATTATCTAAATAGAAGTATTTTACAGAGTTTGCATAACTTACAATAAATACTTAAACAAATTACTTAGTTTGCAAAAAAAGTATGAGTTTGAGAATATCCAATAATTTATTGAAATGTTAGTATTAAATAGGCAGATTATAATAAAATCAACTGTGACTGATAGTTAGTACCAATTTCATTGTAGTAGCAAAAAGAATATATGTATCTGAATCCAGTACGCAGACTGTACCTAAACAGCATTGTTTCTGGTAAAATAATATTAATGTCAAGGTTTAAAAATAGTCTGTATGAGAGTCATCCTAATTTCTGTTTCTTAATTTAAGTTTGGCTACCTGATAGGTCTCAATTAACGTAACATAGGTACTATACAAGCCAAACGCGACTGATTCAAAACACCAATTAAGCTGATTCAGTTATTTGTACTATTTGAGTATTTTTATATTCAGAGAATTCTTAAATATCAAGTGTTGATATTTAAGGAAACCATATAGCTAAATTCACATATAAATTTTCGAGATGAAGCAGGGTTTAGGGCTTATAAATCCAAATATACGGGAAAGGAAGTCGCCTATCCTATCAGTAAAACCTCTAATTACTAGTAAAACCGGCAATCGTTGGTACTCTTACCCGGGTTTTACGAAATTAACAGAATCAGAAAACTCACACTTTCATAACTGCAGTGAATATTATCTTTGTTCTGCCAGTACAGGGCATCACCAACCAACCAAAAATAACCAACACCCGTCATTATCCAATTTCAAGTCATGTGTAGGCTAAAGTTGAAAATCATGGAAAATAATAGTGTGCGCACACCTCGTTCCCTAAAGTTATTTGTCCACTTGTCAAGATTTGCATTTCCTTTTCCAGCAAGAGCTTATTAAAAGCAGATATTTATGGTTTTCTGCATACATTGGAATTCCTTTCTTAAAATTTTTAAAGCAAAATTCACAAATACATTAATTGAATAAACCCAAAGTCAAGTCACAAGTCACAAATATAAAATTCAACACGAAAAATGGCTGCAAAACGCATCGCGTCATGTAGCTCTACATAATTGTATGTTTTAGATAGTAATTAACAAAATCATTCCCCTTTGTTTCATTCGCGCTATTCTTCAGCGCCTATCAGTCACGCACCAATTGTTAATAATTTATGGTGTATCAACATCAGATATTTCCAATACTATACTAACTGCTTGTACATTGACTAAGCGAATATGTAATGTATTCACGAAGAATTTAACTTTAATACTCCTGCTACTTGTTCTGAACATGCATGTCATGTCACGTGGTTTATAGGTTATTTTATCCATTGTTGAGATTGAGGTTTCCAATATTGGGGCCAGTTGAAACTCATAAAAACTGATAATCTTATTCCCATCGTATTTTAAAGTAAAAATATTACCATTTTGATCATTTATTAAACAAGCCGGCATGGATTATCGCAAAAAGTAGCTGAATCATTACGTTTTAGGTTTGCAGTTCATCAACAACACGGGAGACTAGTCTATCTTTTATACTGTTCTTAGCCCTTAAAAATAATATAATTAGTAATGGGCGCTCCTATTACAAAGGTTTTATGAGTGATTTTGATCGTGTTTCAGCTTTTCTAAAGTATTCATGCATTATATTTATAATGCATGAATTATAATTATTAACGCTACAAGTCAACTGAGTCAGGAAGCAAGATGTGTATCTACTCATCTACGTGATAATGACCTGTTAGGAAAAAATATGCCTGGCATTTAACTTGGTGAAATGTCAACTTTTGAAACAATTTTTTACTCATATGTAACCGGAACATTTAAAATCGTTTTATTGAACTACAAAAGGGATGTGTTCTTCATAAGGAATACTACCTAATAATTTGAATTAGAGAACATAGATTTGCATCTCTTACGATTGTCAAACTGTTGTGAAGAACGAGAAAGAACCTTAAAACAAGCATGTCGACTTCAAAAGTCGTAAGTTTTATCCCTCTTATCGCAGTAGCAAACCTCAACCTCAGATGATCTGACTGAGTTTGGTGGTTTTACATCCGTTAACATTCAGACCTTTTATGTTATCCTTTTTAAAAGGACTACACACACTAATCATCCTGGGACCACTCTTTGGAATTAACATTCCGTAATTTTTCGAGCCTATCTTGCCGTTCCTCTGTTCGTTAGTCGAAATATTCATTTGTAAACAAGACTAAAAACCTTTGAATTCCTTCCAATTGACGGGGAGAACTGGGAATCCTTTATTTTTCGCAGCAGTATATCCTGCCATATTATTCGTAAAACCCTCATAAGCACCAGGGTAGTTTCCAAATGTCCAACCAGCCGCAGAAACAGGTTCCGGCATGGGCGAAGGCGGTGAACCGGCTGGAGCGGGGAACCGGCGGCTAGATCGACCAATGTTTCAGGCCAGTCTTTCTCGACTACTTGGTTTACATCAGAGGTAAAAATTTCTCCGTAAACACGTTTGAAGTAGCGATTCATCTTGATACCATTTACGTCATCGTTTTTGTTACACAATGTCCTAAATCCAGGACAAGGGCCAAGCATAGAGTTGCGAGCCCAGCATTCCAATTCTTGGATTTGCCCTGAAAAGCTATATCCTCAAAACATCGGTACGCAAAAACATATTGGTCAAAACCTATAATTCGCATAAC
>JAQIXW010001364.1:0-19827 GCA_034700685.1 Willowsia buskii | reverse complement strand
CACACTCGCTTTTCTCTTTCAAGTAGAGTAAGTACTTTGTATTATAAGTTGGGAGAAAAGGTGCTACTATATGTATGTAGTGTTTTCAACAACTTTTACTCTTATTTCAACCCTTTCCTTCATCATCATCTTAAAGTACATACATGTCGCACAGTCTGTATGTCCATGCATAAGTAACAAGCATCTTTTTTTTCTCCGCTCTTCCTGCAAGTGAAGCACATATTTTCTCCCTGTGTGTTGATGATGTACTTGTTAGTTACTCGTACGTACAGAAAAGTACAAAGCCTTTTTCTACTTTCCTCGCTCTCTCCTTGTCTCCCTAATCGATATTCGGCAAACCCTTTCCTTCATTACTATTCCTATTATTATTATTTTTCCTTTTTTCGTTTTTATCGAAAAAGTTTTAAGGCTTTAAAAAGTCGTAGCTTCTTTGTAATAATTTAGTATTCATCGAAAAAGAAAATTTGCGCTTTGTGTGTTTTGTATTTTTCAAAGTAAATGTGTGTACTCTGAAGATTTGTGTGATGATGAGTACCGAGTGCTCCTTATTCTTCTTTGCCTATGCGTCATTAGAACTAATGGTGGCACAATTTACATGGGCACTTTTACAGATCATCTTATGTTGTTCTAACTGGTGTTTCCAATAAGCTATGTATGTATGTACCTATTCCAAGTTTTCATACAAATTTTACGTTGATGTTCTCAAGTGTCCCTAGTTGACAGTCATGGTATTACCTCAAAAAATATTAGGCATTTTCATGAGTTTGAATATGAAACGAGCTTGCTTATAAAATATACATGTTATAAGCGTTTTCCGTAGTTTTGTCAGTTCCAATAAAGCACAGCAACAGGTATCAAAATGGTAATAAAACATAGCAAATCTACATTTTGAATAGCTAAAGGCTGTACTGTTTATTTTTGTCCAACAATTATTGCTTTTGCAATATTTGCGATGTTGCAAAATATATTCGCGAATTGATTTGACCCACTATAATTACTTGTAAAAGAGTAATTTTGACTTGTTTATTGTACCGCTGCATAAATTAAGGTTGACAAAAAATGAGAGTCAATATGTGAAGCTATGAGGGGAATATATTTCACATTCCACTCACGTCTTATCATTAAAGACACTTTGAAAAGTGCTGAAAGACTCGTGCTGTCAACATGATAATCTTTTTTTTCTTACACATTGGTTCAGCTATAGTAGCATATTTCATGCAAAGCTGATCGTACAGTAAAGACAATGAAACATATATATATAATTGTTATGAATGTACCAATATCACATTTAATGAAATGTAAATAGCAGAATGGGACATGGCTGTACTTTATAGAAGGACAAAAGAAGAGTAGTATTTGCGACAAGCAGAGAAAGAAAATAAAAACTAAGGAGAGACCCAGTTGGACAACATCAATAAAGCCCATATAGATAAGGAACAGTCACATTGTTTCCACCTCAATCTCATTTTGAGTGACTTTTTTCTATCTTGTGGTGGGCCACAAAAAGAATAAATGGTACTGGTGTCGGCGTGTTGATGGTGGTTTGCACAATGCACGCTAAAGTGCATGTTCAACGTTGCTTCGGTGCATTAAAAATGGTACAGAGGCATTCCGACACATATGGGCACAATGAAATATATGTAACTTGGAAGATTGCACCAACTTGACGCATTCTACGGCTACTTTTCTTTAATGGCAGCAAGTGGAGCTGCTGCTTTTGCTGACTTATGGACTTGCTTTGAAAGTGTTAAGCTATTGCTGCTCTGCTTATTATGCGTCGTTTTTACCTGATTGTTGTGAGTTCAATGAAATTGAGATGAGTTCAGTCATAACATTTCTCATTCACCTTTTCTCTTTGACAAGCGAAAAAACTTAATACGAGTACCGGGTGCGAAATAGTAATAATGTTTGTGTGATGGACATGGCAAATTAGCTAAAATGCTTTTTTCTTCTTCTTTTCTCAAACTAATACATGAATATTTGATAATAAGATGTGAAGATGATAATACGAATTTAAGTATGGGCACGAAGAAGACCAGACCTCACCACGAAGACCTGTTGCGATAATGCGTACATCACTATTTACACCCTCCCATTTTACTAATTACTTATGTATGCTCCTTGTGCAAATAAGATGAATAGCTGATACATACGACGCCACCATTGCTTAAACTGAGAAGGAGAAAAATCTTTATATTTTTTCTAAATATTTAATTTCATCCTGCACAAGTAGTAAGCAAGCTAACCAAAAGCAATACCATGATTTTACGAAAGCTTCGATGATAGAGGATACCTCGTTTTTTTGGATCTGACCAGGCCTATATAATCTTGTTGTAGTTTACATTTTGTTATTCCACACTTGTGTTGTTGAAACAACTTTCCTGTGAGCTTCAAAATTAATCCGAGAGTTTATTACATCTGTCAATCCAGTCAGTCAACATTCAAAAAATAAAAAGACGTGATGGTGGCGGTGGATGCTCATTGTATACATACTACTCCTTTTCCTCTCCCTTTTTTGATTGGAATGCATAACATTATTATATAGCATGCATGTCGTTTCAGTTTGGTAATATTTCTTACGGCAGGTATTTTTAGAGATATACACAATTAAAAAATCGGTTACATAATAATAAGCAAGCATAATAACAAGGTGCACGATTAAAAATTCTCAACAGGCAAGCAAACAGGTAGAGGAAGAGGAGACACGAAATAAGTCTGATATGTTATCTCTGGAAAGAATCGTAGCTGTTGAACTGAAGACGACGACATCGGCTGATTTGACAGACAAAAGTTTTGGACAATCCCGTCACAAGTCACAACTTTGCTTCTTTTTTTGGATCTTCCTCTGGACCAAAAACTTTTCCTTATAGTTAGTTAGCGTTTAATTTCATAACGATGATAATGATTGTGATGAGATGATAGCTGAGCTATTCACTATGCAATAATGTTATGCAAAGGGAAGGTGCTCATTGCATGGTCTCAACAAAGTACAACACAAAACCCAACTACATACTTCAAGTTAACAAATGAGACTGGCCCATGAAGAACATCATCTTGTCGTATGTAGATTTTGTTGTGTCTTGTACTGTTATTGGTGGTGTTGGCATTTGCCGTTTTGATGATGAGGGTTGACTTTTACGATATGACAACGGACTATGTTGTGTAATAATGAGTATACTCGTATAGTGTTCTACCGACATGCATGGATGGACGGATAGTTTTAGAGGATTTTTATAGTTTGATTACGAAGTTCGGCCGGATTTATTTTTCTCCTTTTCGCTTTATGCTTCATGTTCATTCAGGATGATGATTTCTCGTCAACTTGTCGTCTGCTGGCTGGTTCGTTCGTTTAAGGTTTTTGTCATTGTATCGCATCGTCGTCCGTAACAGTTAGAGATCTAATCGAGCATTTTTTTAACGAAAGAAAGGCTTAATACCACCCAGAGTTGACAATTACTAGTGACTGGCATTACAATGGCTGTGATCGTAAAACGAAGAAGAAGAAGAAGAAGAAAAGCTTTCTAATTAAAATTCTACTCAAAGCGAAGGTTTTTGTGACATTATTCAATCTGACTCTGATAAGCTCATTACCAAGTCATACGAAAAAAAGCAACAAGAAGGAAAAATACGAACTACAAAGTTTGTTTGTTCTAAACAAGCAACGATTGAATACTATAAACGTAATATGAACAATGCTTTAAAAAATATTGGTTATTTCACCGATACTGATATATACGCTTAATCGAGTTTCGCCAGGTTTTATAATGAAAATGGTTATGCCTAATCGCATTGAAATTAATGAACGCAGCATTTAACCAAGAATGCAAGCGTAATCTTTGAGATGATGAGCATCATCCTACTTTTAGGGTTCAGAATGTTAAGATTTGGAAAGAAGCAAACTCCTACTTTACCCAACTCACCAAAAAAAATTTAAAACCAATCTGAGCGGAAAAAAATTCAAGAAAGTATTTTTTAATCATTCCCATGATCATCTTGCTCACTGAAGCTGATGGGAATCTTGGTGGGTCAGTATATAAGTATTATTTATATAGTGATTTTCTATTCTCTTTGTAAAAGCTGGTCCGCGGTCCATTCCACCATCATCATAAAATTTTCTGAAAAGAATGAGTGCTAAAGAAAAAAATCCAAAGGATTTTTTGCCCCATTGTTGTTGATATTATTACTTATTATTTTTATTAGTAATAATATATCCGTTCGGGTTTAGCAGAAAAGATTTTTTCTTCTGTTTACGTAAGTAAAGTTGACCTTTTCTTCTCCTTCGAACAGAATTCACTTTTCTTAAAAAGCAAAAGTCAATATACCATGCGGCCGAGAAAATACAAAAGAAATATTTCTTCGTTGAAGAAGTTGGTCGTGGGACGATATTTTTCCTTGTATGAGATTCCTTGATTTTTGTTAGGTTCAAAGAATAAGATGAAATCCTTTATATATAGATTTTCTTGTTTTGATTTTTATTGAAGATGGTAGGCTACAGTACAGTCACAGAGTTTCCTTCTAAGCTAAGCCCATCATAATCTTTAGAACAAGACGAAATGAACAAGGAAGATCTTTTTTTTTAATGTGCGTTTTTTCTTCTTCTTGAGGGTGAAGATAATACACATCACGTCAGGCCAGACTGCTTGCCTCCTCAGTTGTAATGACATTTGACCTTAAAAATTCTTTTTCTCTCTCTCCCTTTTTCGTGCTGTCTTCTTAAAAATTCAAACCAGTAGACCCTTTGGAAAAACATTCGTTTTATTTTTTGGTCATAATGTCTTTTTGCTAAGAAAGTCAATCTATTCATAAAAATCAACTTTAAAGGCTCAGGTATGCATGACAAAAGTTGGCTGCACAAAAAGTTCATTCTGAAATTTATACTAGTTCTTCGTTCCCACCTTCATCATCCTGATGATGAGTTTCTTCCTTGGAAAAATACCTTACTGCGCTCATCAACCAGCCAAAAAGCCATCAATTCTATTATATACAATTTTGCTTTTTATATATTTATCTTTCTTCACGTTCGTACCTATAGAGCTGGTTATTATTACTGTACATTGTTAGCGTTAATGTGCTTCGTCGCTCTCCGAAGGATAATAAGGAACTCACACAGATTTTCTTCTCATCTCATGCTCAGCTCAAAACAAACAAAGAAACCTGGATAGAAATGGAAAAGCCACGCCGTGATGTGATGTCGTTATTTTGTGCCTTATCCGTTTTGTTGTTCCACGTAAAAATAATATATAATAACAATAAAAGCAAAGTAAGACGAAATGACACCGTTTTTGTTCATCAACTTTACACAAAGCTTACCTTTCTAAATTCCTTTAAAGTTTTCCAATACTCTTCTCGTCCTATTGCTCATTCGCTTTATTCATCTTGGTCTTTTATTCTTCCTCCACAAGCGGCTCAGAAGGAACTCTTTTCTTCTCAGGTTACCGTTTTCTTCGTTCTCTCCTCAATATTCCTTGTTCTCTTCTGCATATAATCACACCTGGAATAATTAACCAGAAAAAAGGTTCGAGTTCTCATTTGTTCACGCAGTTCAAACACGTACTTATATGTAGAAAACATTTTGCCTTCGTCCGTTTTACACCCTCATGAATATACATAAGGCAAAAAGAAACAAGAATCATATAGTAAAAAGTAGAAATGGTGAGCTAATTCAAAGAGAGAAAAAAGATGGACCAAACGCTACACACAATTGTGAGATGTTCAGGTTTCTCACTTTTCAAGGCTAATTCCTTTTAAGACACGTAAAATGTTAAGATGTTTTTTATTACGGATGTATCTTTCAAGCTATGTTTAATATCCCCAACGCTTGGTACCTACAAAATCTACCTACCAGACATTTAGGTTCCAGGTTTTCTTTCCAAATATATGAAGTCAAAACAAGCAATGGGTCATCATCATCATGACTATACGCATACATACAGTATTACGTAATGCTAGTATATGCTTGTTGATCTTGCTGTTTTGGCTTGTCCAGAGAAACATGGCCTGGCCCTTTTTGTTTGCTTCTGATTCCAGATTCTTTTCAGTAGATGATGAGGGTAAACCAAAACTGGTCAGCAAACAGCAGGAAAAGAATAGAAATATGTACATCTCCTATGAAGAGATGACCTGTACAGGACAAGGAGGAAATATTTTACAGTTCTTTACAGATATGTGCAGTACTCTTCTCTTTGCCGCTTACCAAAATCAAAAAGGCAAGAAAAACACAGGCAAAGCCACAAAACACAAATGAAATATATTTTTTTTGTGAATCAAATCTTCTGTCTTGACGGTCGCCTCTAAATGTCAAGTCCAAGCTCGTAATCTAACATAACACCTGTGAGAGGAGAGAACAAAAGTCGAAAGCAGAAAAAGTTCATCCAAACAAAATGCTCGAGTAAAAAGAATAAAAGCATTGCATAATAATTTATGTACCATGCTCCTAATTTTATTATTTCACTTTGCAGACAAGAACAACATGAGATGTGAATATGTAGGTACACATATCTACTATTTAATATTGCTAGTATTAGTTTTCATAGCTCCTACTTTTCAAATTACTTTATGAGCGTAACAATGAATGAAGTCGAAACAACAAAGTGATGGTGATGATGGTGCGGATAAATGTAGGACCGTTTTCTTTCTAGCAAAGATGAAGGAAGCTCAGCCAAAGCCAAATAATGACCAGTCATCATCATCATCAATTTCTTCATGGTTATTATTATTATGATTGTGACCGCTCATCTAATACATGGACCTATAAGAAAACTTTTAAAGTACAATTTATTTCACATTTTCTTGACAATGGAAAGTTTTTATTTGACATTTCCCCTATCAATAGCGGACTGACTCACAAGCACACTACTAATTGCAGATGGCTTGTTGTTGCTAGTACAGTACCAGTGGTACATGTTACACACAAAAAATCATCATAACATCATGAGCGTTTCATTTAATGAAACCAATAAAAAAGTAAAACTTTAATACTAGAGCATCTCAACAAGCAACAAATAATAAAAATAACAATGATGCTAGTCGGCTCCGGCTCTATACTGACTTTGGGCTATTGTCACTGCGTTTTTCATCATTGAGATAATGCATTGTATTAAAGGCAAATGCCAGGACTAAGGATTGTACTTTCTACTAAAAGCTTTGCCCCAGAGAAAATGAACGATATACATATCCATATATTTAAATGACAATAGACCACTTTGTTAAAATATTAAAGTAAAAAATAACTTTTTTTGTGTGCTAGCTTCAATGCAAGCTTATCTTTCTCTTCCGACATGGTTTTATAAAAAAAACTGAACTATTACCGTTGCACCCTGCATTTGGAGTCAGAGTCAAAAGTGCAAGTTGCTGCATCACACATCTCAAAGAAATATCAGGCAAATAGCAAATTAGCATTAACATGACGATAAACCGTCCTTGCTTAGTTGAGCATTTTTTGTGTGCAGATTGCGTTATACCATATTATGCTTTATAGTAATGAGAATGATGATGACAGTGGTACACCCACTCGTTATCTAATCTTCCCCTTGAATTCAAGCATGAATACATGTGCACCATGAATAGCATTTAGCTACAAATGTTTGTAGTTATGCTTAAGCCGAGTCTAAGTATGTATACGCTAGAGTAACAGAGTAAAAGATTACAAATTTCTTAGCTTAGAGCTCCGAGGAGCGTCTGTGTTGTTGTTGGTGTGAGTGACTGACTTGACATGACAAGTCAAACTCTCTCAAGGCTGGGCAAGGCAACGACGTGAAAAGTCTGTGTGATGCATGCATGCTTTATCCGACTGTAAGATGTACTATACCAGAAAGCGATACTTGATATAGCAATATCGTAATAGAGCAATGCAGACTTCAACTTGGTTCAGAGAAGAATTGAAAAACAAGCAATGTGTGCATCAGAGCTTTAAACCGGTGGTAATTTGATGTTCATATAGCAGTGGTGAATCATGATGATGAGACTACAAGGTTCACGCTTTTTTTCTGGCTGTTGAAAAATTATGACTATTGTGACAACCTGGATATCATCACATGGAATTTAAACAGTCTTAGGGATACGACGTATGATTATGCATTTTTATTACACAGGTAATGCATTTAGCTGTAGCTATAAATTGTCAGTGAAGACGAACGAAACGAATGAATGCGAATCGAGTAAAGCATGGTAGCTTCAAAACGTGTAAACTTGACTTTTAATCTGACTCGATTATTTGCATAAATTTTTATCCTTTGTCCTGTTTAACTAATCATCAGAATTTTTACATACCTCACCACGAACGAAAGGTTAAATTCTCTCGAAGAGGTTATAAAAATCGGTTGTATTTTTTTTTACTTTGACTGTTGCTGTGCTGCTCCTAAAAATTGTCTTGTTCTTCGTCATCATCTAATCATTAAAGCAACTCGTCTTTTGTTTCTTAAATAATAAAACTGTAATTAATAATCTTCATCAGAAAATACTCTCTCTACACCACTGTCCCAACCCTAAATACTTTGTTTTAATACCGTCTTCACCCCTTGATCGCCGGCCTGCATGATGCTTGCGTAATTTATGCGTGGTTTTTATTAAACGAAACAATTCTTTCCATCGTTCTTCGCCTCCTCTTATACTTTATTCTTTAAGAAAAGGAATTTTATTGCACATTTTGAATAATTTCCACTATAAGCTTTCATAATACAATAAACAATAATTATATTTTTACTACTTACTCGCATTACGTCGTACGGGCGGACACACGTTTTTAAGACGAACCCCTACTTGCTCAACATGCTTAAGATATCTGTGTTGTGGAATGGAATGCATAAAAATCAAATAATGAAATACCGTCTCATCATCATCATTTGACCAAACCTTTCCTTCTTTCGCTGCTGCTGTGCTGACGATGATCATGATCATGTTTGATGATTGTGGTGTCATAAAATATCAACCGAGAGAAAGAAAGGAGAGGATACAGAGAGACCGGGAGAGAGAGAGCAAACAGCAAAATAATATTTTTTATGAGGATGGCTCTGATTACTGACAGACAACAAGAAAAGCAAAATAAAGAGTGAGTGAGTGGCCAATATTGACCACCACACTGCACTGACCAAAGTCATTGTCTCACTTGACGCTTGGCAGAAGACACATCTACTTCTTGAAAGAGAGAGATTTTAAGAAACCACCTCATAAAACAAAGGCTGTCAAACTTGATTCTTTCATGTTGCTTACGGCTCGGCTCATCCTCATCTTTCCAACCAAGCTGCCTATGTACTAACTTGTGTTCGTACTTAATAATCGTCATTGTCGTCTCAAAGTCAAAAGAGAAAAATTGTAGTCAGATGAATAAGAATCATGATATGATGGGTACGGCCAAACAACAAACACAAACGTAACAAGCCCACATATTGTATTTATTACAATTTTAGGTAATCCTATCCACTGATTCATTTCATTTTAATGATCACCATCAACGTTCCAGTCGAATTACAATTATTTAAAAGATGAAAGAGCAAGAAGATCCTCCTCATATCGCTGCATAAAAAAGTATGTTGATTGTTGTAGATCGCTCACACAGCGTTTCTAGCGAACAAGACCGAGTACGTTTTATGCTCTCCACTTCTTATTAAAACACTAAAATATTTACATTATTTAGTATTGCTGACAATGGGTGAACTCTTTTTCGTCTTGCTGAGTCGCTCGCTACTCTTTTTTAATTCTCAGAAGATGAGAATGATTGAATTAAAAAAAGTATGTGTATGTAAGTGCCCAACCCATTTACAACTTGTCTTTTCAGTTTTTATTGTTGACAAAATAATAATATTATTATAATATATGCAGATCCTCGACCAAGTATTAAATGAGCAGCGTACACTTTTCTTGCCTTCTTGCTCAAGTACATAGATCGGCAGTTGCATGCCTTTTTATTTCTGGTTCGCTGGTGGTGGTGGATTAAAAATTACACCAAGAAGAATGACACAAGCATTAAAAACTTCTTGCGTGGAAGAATGAAAGAGTGATGATGACGGGTGTAGCTAAACGAATTACACGAGAGAAAAGAGCCATCTCTTTCGGTGTGATTCTTGAGTGAAATACTTTGAATAGTTTGTGAATGGTGTAACAGTAACATTAAGAAAAGATAACATAGAAAAAAAGCAGAATAGGTATTACAGTTTTTGGCATTTGACTCATTTGGGTTGATGGTTGCAGTAGAACAACCTATATTATGTATACTGTTTTTTTAAACTGGAAAGCATAAAGCGTAGTAGCTATGATAGTAGAACAACGTGTGTTGTTGTCGCTGTGAAACCCTCAGCGCAATAAGTGTAAGCGTATTGCAGTATCATTATGCTTTCTCCTTCTCCTGTGAAGCGCGCTGCTTGCAAGCTACAAAATCTTTATGCATGCAAGCTTTGCCTGGTAAATGATAAAGCTACAAAAGGGCATATATGGTAAAAGCATAAGAGTCCGGCACCCTGCGATGATCGGTGCCACAAGACTGATCAGAGGAGTAAACTCATTCTCTTTCGTTTCTTTTTTGCCCCTACAGATCTCGCCCCACTCATCTCCCTTTCCAGCAAAGTTACTGCTACCTTTGTTCCATACCAACAGTCTAACACCAACACCATGCATGCATGATGTTGATAAAACGGTGGTGTAAAGTTGATGTTTGCTAGATTTATACTTGGTTGGTTGGAAAGTTGGATTCATTGTTTTGTCTACCCTTAAGTGTGTACGTACTACGATGACATGTATTTTACCTGTTTTCTGGCTAATATTTAATGGATTGTTTTGTATTTAAGGACAAGTCAAAACTTGCTTTCTATTATTTTCCTGTTAGTTTGTATAAATTATCATAATCTGAGCTCATGTAGGCAGCTTGCACGCTTGTTTGCATCTGTCTTTTCCAGCGATGATGCATTTATTTCTTCTTCATACGTGATCGAGGGAGGATCTAAAAACGTTAGCTAGGAAAAAAGATCAGAAGCAGATTATGCTTCCTTCTCGTTTTCCTCTCTCGTCATCTTCAGTTGAGAATATTATATTGGAGATTTGAGAAATCAAAAGTTCTTCTATTAAAATTCGAACAAAATATAACATGACATCATGCAATCTAGAGACTAGGTTAATATTCTACAAGGATACGAAACCGAAATAAGGAAAAAGGGATTTCATCTTTTCATCTCCTCTTTTTCGTCTTCCTTTTTCGATCCACTTTTGCTTACATTTCTCGTTTTTGAGTGATCCCTGAGCTTTTCATATCTTTATCTTTATCTTGATGTAGCAAAGACCATCTTTTACTTGTGATATATTTTTCTAGGAACTCACATGCAAACGGTATATTATAGTATTTTAAGTGACAAAACTAAAGACATCATGCATATGTGGACATATATACAATTTGATATTTATATTTTATTCTTTCATGAGCATACAAAGCACGACATCTCTGATGATATTATTCCTAGGAATGATTGCTTTGCTCGTTCAGTGATCATCCACAACTACCAGCCGTCATGATCATTCTAATGATCATCATACGATATTCCAATATTCCGCTTCTGATGTCATGATATTATGCATGTATGCACGCATTTCTTCCAACTTTTATTTCATGCATAATTCGGTATACACAACTCAACACACGTCAATATCAGCACATATCGTTTTTTTTGCTTTAATACTTTTTTCGTATCTTCTGAAGTTCCGTATAGGTTTCCCCTTAGTTGCTTATTGCTTGTCATGTCAATAAAGTAGATACAAATTCAAAACTGCTATATATAGAAACAGACGATCGCTATGATGTGGTCGTTTGGATACTGAATGGACACTAGTTACTTGAATTGCAGACTGCATCATGTGCTTTATTTAAACTTGTGAATTAATTATGTAAAGTTTCGTTGTTTTCATTATTTTGAGATGTTTCAGTTTTTTACAAATGCGCACACCTTAAGGAGTTAAGAAACTGCTATGATAATATGAATAAACAGTGAAATTTATATGATAATTTTTGGTGGGTTTAAATAAAATTGTTAATCACAAATCAGAAAGTTACAATTATAAACATATATAACTCTATCTATTTGTGTACAAGATTATGCAATGCATTAAATCTATTTGTGATTTTCAAGCGTACTCAATTTCATTACGCATTTCAACATTTGCAGGTTAACTAAAAGTATCAATACTTTGTTAGTAAAGACGCACAGTCAATGCCCAGAAACAGAACACAACACTGTGTGTTACAACATAATAATATGTAATAAGTATTATGCAATACTCACCACAATCAGAATCTAAGAAATAAAAGAGTACAATAAACTTCAGTGCATTACCGGTATCAAACGTCAATTCATGCGTTATTTTTCGACGACTGATGAACCAAAGAATTTTCATCTTCTCATGAAAACATTTCCTGATACATTTTGCATATTAACATGTCTGCTTGTACACCACACCAACAACAACAATAACAAGGGTAAAAATTATTTTCGTCTTTCCCCATCACATCTACTCATCAATAAAGAGATTTTGACTGGGAAGTAGAATGTGAGTGAACAGACTGTATTTTTGTTATTACTGTGGTTAGTACACGATACAATTACTACATATTTCCGAAAATGAAATTCCGTTGTAAAACCAAGTTTTAAAACGTGTTATTAAGCCGGGTATTATTACTACTATTTACTGCGCCATTACAACTTGAGGCATGGATTCACATTCAAATATTCTCTCTTCCAATTTAATCTCATTAACGTACAAAATCTCCTCATCGCCATCATCATCATCATCATCATCATTATTATCATCTTTTTCTTCCATCCTTGTAATAGCATTTGTAAACCACTCGCGATCCAATTATTTCCAATGATTTGCAAAGAAAAGAAAACAGATCTCAATGTACCATGTTATGCATGTAAGTTGTTGTGTGAAAAAATGCCCAAAAACTCTTACCTTTGTGTACATTACTTGTTTTTTATCGTGATAATGATCACTTTCTTGAACAATATTACTTGTTGAAAAAAAGGAAGTAAGAATGCATGCCTAATAATATTAAATATTGTACTACGTATGTACCTGAGCAGTGCATGTAAATGACCATCATGTTCTCCGCTCTAAAGTATGCGTACATTTTGTACACATTCATATGTCCATTAATGACTCCTAAATACTGATCATGAGAAGAAAGAGGATAATGATTGAACATGGATGATGATGATTTCTTCGATAAGTCGTTTTTAAAAATGGCTCGACATGAGGGCATGCTTCGTCTTCCTCCTCGAATACTTTCGTTGCAGTCCCACTTTAAAAAGCTTAAAGCCTGGTCTGATTTTCCATTTTAGGTAGGATCTTGTATAAATATGTATTATGATCATCTTGATCTGTCTTGAACATTTTGCTGGTGGCTTTTAACGTATGTATGTGTGCAAGTATTTGTGTACATGCTACATATCAATCCCATGTCATCACACACGTCCCTAGTTCGTACTAACATGAAGTTTTGTTCGTCCGGCGTGTGTTCATCATGCAGGAATGAGGGAGAGAGAAGAAAAAATAGATGGTAGTAATGAGGATGATGATATGAGGCTACAAGTATTTTTCGGAGCAAAATGTATATAAAATATATTCCACTTACTGTATGTTTAATATGGCTCACAATTCACAATATGCATGCGAGAGCAAAAAGGTAACAATGACGGGAGAGAGTCAGAGAAGAAGAGGATGAGTTGAGAAAGGGAGACTTATGTCTTGATACTTGATGTTGATAATGATAACGATGAGAAGACATGCTGCAGTGCTGCAGAGAGAGAGAGAAGAGTTTGCTCTCCACAGGAGACAAAAGACTGGCATTTTTTCAGAGATTAGGTAAGGAAGAAGCTACGCATTAATACAGAAAAACAGGCTAGCATCATCAGCAGCTAGCAAGGAAAGACATCTTCTCTTCAAACGCTCGTGATGATGATAGTAGGATGATGATCAGCATCGTCCTCAAGCTTTTGATATTATAATGTGAAGCACATTAAATATATATGATTTTTTGGGTGAGTTCAAGATCTCTGCTGCTTGATCGTCATCATAATAACGTAGTGATCTATCTATCTGTGATGTTGTTGCATGTATTAAAATGTTTTATGGCAAGTATAATTATTTTGGAGCAATGATAGAGTCACGTCGCTCGCTAATTACTACTGAACGCAAATTACTCTCGGAGGGGAATGCATTAATCATGTGAGCACACAACAACAACTAGAAAGAGCGCAAGTTCATGCAAATAAAAAAAGGCTGCATCAACGATGGTGATGATCATGATACGATAATGGCTCTCTGGTTGCTGCTGTTGTTGGTTCATGTTTGGTGTGGCTTATAGGATGATATAAGAGATGCTCAAAATTCCTTATACATAACTTGTGCATGGTGTATGTATCGGTTGTTTTTTCTTGATTCATTACCAAATGTAAGATTACTAGCTTAACAGGCAAGAAATCAAAATCGTCACGACTTTTTCTCTTTTTATCGTCTTCTTCCCCTATGATTATTATTCGCTGAGTTGACTTGCTGCCTGATGATACCGTGCTAAAGCGAAAAGGTGCACTGGCCGTGTACACACTTGAAATATCCGAGATTTTTTTTGGTATCTTTGTGGCATGCTATAGTTTATTGTATCGACAATACACAATCCGTTTTTACAGGTGATGATGAGGATGAAGATCGAATTTTACTTTGCATTATGTATGCATAAAATATTAAACTATTTGCCAGAGAGAAACTCATTATAATTTGTGAAGACACGCTGCGAATATGGAAAAAAGGAGGTTGAAATAAAACCTATCCGTGCATGCATTGGTAAACTTATGCATGCATTGGTGATAGTGATGAATGCACAGTTTTGGCATCAAGTGATAGACGCATAGCTTACAAGATACGAAAGCTGCGATGAGGAACGAGGAAGCATCTAGTGGTGTGATCGTGAACAATACCAGCCAAAAAGACAGTACCGCAAGACCGCTGCTGCGTGGCCTATGACAGAACTTTTGCAGTCTCTTTGTTCAACACCGAAACTGAGCTCTTTGCTTCTCGTTATCTCTTTTAATATAACTTTTTTCTTTCCCATTCCAAATTATAAAACGTTTTGTTTTACGAAACAGCAATAAGGAATTCATTTTCCCTTTGTCAGATTTCCACTTTTGGTGGTGGTCATTTTCATTCCATTTTGCTCCTCGTTTGTTCTTTCTCTCCCTCTTTTTTCCCTTTTGTCTTGTGTTTTTGTGCAGATTAAATTTAACTACGGCCACCACCAATATACCGCAACTACAACAAAACAACAGGGACTAATCACACTCAAGAGAGATTCACAAGTACATGTTTAGTAGTCTGCTAAATCTACAATAATCTACAATTATGGCCTTCTTTCTCTCTCTCTTCTCGTTTTATGCAATCAAGTTAAGATTTTCGACCGGTCGAGTAGCAGTCGGTCTCTCTGTCTCTGTTATTTGGCCTGGTGGCCAAAGCGTTTTCCCCTCCGATCCGTGCTGCTCCTTGACTTATTTCACTCTTTTAATGATTCCAACATTCGATTCTGAATGTAACAACTGCAAAACACTGCTGCCAGGTCCTCAGCAGAGGAGTAAAAACAATCTGGAGCTTGTACTTCCAGCAGTCCACTTTGATTTCTCCGTACTCATCGTTTAGTGGATAATTTGGAAATGGGAATTGCTTCTTATTCTCTAGAAATCTGATTAGTCAACTTCCCATTACTCTGATCAGAAAACAAGCAAGGAGCACAACAACGAAAACATCACACACATGTTTTGTATCATCATCATTAAATTAGAAACCTAAAAACCAAAAAATACACGCCAAATAATGAACGTTAAAGAGAGAGAGAAAAGCCAAGAGAGCAGGCAACTGTCCAATGGCGTAGCGTAACGGACACAATATTTGTTGAAACATGGCATTTATTTGGTTTCATTTGATTTCAATTTTTTTCTTGCTAACCAGCCAAAAGCTTGGATACTAATAAGTGTGTAACGCAAACTTCTCCGTTGTGATTTGTGATTCACGTTACAAATGTGCAATGCTCAATGAATAGAACAAAAAAAAGTGACAAATCATTATTTTCTATTACTTTGCAAGTATATCCATATAGTAGTTTGTAGACGATAGTAATTTAGTTAGTAGATGTCAATGCACTCTTTTTCTCTCTCTCTTGTAATCTAAATTACTTTATAATTCAGCCAGCCAACAATGCGAATTTTTTGACAACAACAATAGCCCAGAAACGTGACACATGTTTCTATTGTTTGCTTTGTTGTGTGTTGCGTACATTTCAGCTTGTAATATTGCGAATATGACATTATCATCTTTTATAGTATAGCATGTATTATGACTAATTGAATTGCTAATGGTGCTCTGTTAATTTACAACTAGAAAACTGCTTCTGTTCATTTGTCAAAATTAAGCTCGTCATGTATGAGTAAAGTTGCTTGCTAGTTTTAGTCAGTCGTACTTGGCTTCCTTCCTTTTTTAAGATAATTATTTTCCCCAGTTTTAAAGTGTTTTGTCGATCTACATCAGCGATTTAAAATTACGTTATATATCTGTCATATCATTTTGAAGATGTCAGGTAGTACATACGTATGTGATGCATATATTTGTAAAAATTATAATGACAATTGTAATGATAATAATAATAAATAATGAGGGAAAACGATTATTTCACTGAAACATGAAAAAGTGGTGGTAGTGGTGGCACAGACAGAGACACACGTGCACATGCATGTAGGTAGATAGAAAATAAGTCTCTTTGCATAGCGTAATTATAGCCATTATTATTGTGGTTTCTTTTTACCAACATCTGGACTTTTCGGCAGCAGAGTAGAGACAAATAATAATGATAACAATCAAAGTGAGACTTGTACTATGAAATGCGTAATAATGCCATCTACCACCATACACGAATGAGCTTCTACTGTTGATTGAGGGGGTGAGATGAGCATTTATAGTGCTGTGAACGTGAAGAGCTTCACAGGAAGACAAGACGCTGCACACAGTTTGTCTTTGAATTCATGAGCAATTACTTATATGTGCTTGCTTGGATCTTAGATGATTATTTCAGCTCCCAGAAAAAATAATGAGAGACAAAATTTTAGGCAATGCAGAGTAAACTTCATTTTACTAAAAATTTCTGATTGTGAGATGAAAAACGTATATTTTTTTGTTTCGTTTGTAAAAACCGTCTTTTTCTGTCATCATTATAAGTTTTCATAAGGAGGTCATAATATGCTTTAATACAGAGACTTATTTGTTGGTTTTTCATCTTTGGCTTGATATTAGTAATGAGTTTGAGAAAAAAGAAGACACGGAAGAAACAATACAAGCTTTGCTGTACCCTGTACCTGCGGCTTTTTAAAAGTTTACTTTAAATTCGGAAAACCTACGAATTCAAAGAGGCAATGTGCGGGCACAAGAACCGACACAAAAGAATTATTATAATCACAGCAGTGATGATGAGTAGCTACCTGAATTACGAGAGTTTTGAAATGATAAAGAGAAAAAAAATGATTTTTCGACTGATTTTTACTGTCTAATGTATCGACAGGGATCATTATTCTTAGCCACAAATAATAATGATCATGATTATCTCAAAAGATGATCAGAAAGCAAACAACAGTGACAAAAATCATTTTCCCATGTAAAATTCCATATATTTTCTCCTTAATGCGCGTTAAGACAATAAAATTGATGAAAACACATAAAAAAATTCCCCATCTGTTTCTGAATAGATTCAAAAAGTTATTAGCTTCGTTAATTCTTAAGAAACCGCAACAATCCCATTATTTGTACAAAATTTTTCCACAGATGAAATCCGGCAGATGCTCCTTCGCGTTTCTTAATTTCGAAGAAAAAATCATCATGTGCAGTAAATAATCTGGAAGAATAGACAAAAGACGAGACAAAAGTGCTCAGCAGAAAATAATACAAAAAGGGAGGCGACTACAAATACAACGATTATTTATTATTGCTTTTTTGTTGGCTGTTGCTTCTGTGCAAAGACAAAAAAGTTTGACGAAGATAGTCGTGATACGTGCATGAATTTCGATTTTTCCTTCTGCTTCTGATTATTATTGCCATTCGCCATTATCATCATCGTTGCAATTGCCGTTGCCATTAAGACTAGTTGATTATTACTTAGAAGAATCATCTAACATCGTTGATATAAGTTGTCGATAAATCCTTCTTCGTCCAAAAAGCAATAATGATTGATAATATGGCAGAATTCTAGACTCACAAGCTTATAAGAACATTCCTCCCAAGAAACCAAGTCTCAAAAGTCTTGTCGGGTTGCTGATCATCATCAGCAACAGAAGCAATGAAGAACAATAGGAATTAAACATGCATAAAAATCATGATTTTCGATTGAGAGACTTTTATAAAAACATAAAACTACAAAAAATCCTTCATTCTTCTATCATTGCTTATTCGTTCGTATCACAGGGAATTGGATTTTGTGGGGACGACACACACGGACGCAGCAAGAAGAGGGAGAGATAGACACTAGCTCCGTAAATCCAAGTAGTCATAATAAGCAGGATGAATGGGCATTTTTTGTTCTTCGTGCACAGTACCATCATTTGTTTTTTAAAAAAGTTTTCAAGAGAGATGAAACTTGGTTAATGATGGATAACTATGTTGACTTATTCCTTACCACCAAGCTACGCCTGCACCGCTGCATTTATAAAACAATACATTATAACCAGAAGGGCATATCTGTAGAAACCATCCTTTCATTTTCAGAGAAGGTGGGAGAAAATTTTTATCCTTGCTCATCGTCGTCTCTCTTACTCCTAAAGTGATGATGATGATGCCTTGCATTTTTTGATACTACTTAAATGGCGACTGACGACTGCTTTTCCCTCTGCTCCTAGGAGCCAGCATGGATGGATGACTTGTCTTGTATGTGTGTGGAAATTAGACAACAATAGTTACAGGAATTAGTGTGGCGTGGTCTACTATTTTTTCTTTATAGTAAAAAAAAGTGAGCATCGCACTCAGCGTTTCAGAGTCAGTCCCTGTTACTAAGACAGAAACCAAACCACAACAACAACAGTCATGTCTGCCATAATCCTGATATATCCCTCAACTTATATATTATGACAGAAAAAAGTCTCTCTTTTCGTTGTTCCCTTTCTTTCGTTGATTATTTTCATGCATGGTAAAACTTCACATCACATTCCCATCATAATAATCACCATCATCATCAGCATGATCATCGCCGTCATTATCATCAAACCCTTTCTCATCTCTGCTATCATCATCCTGATTCCACACTCTTATTTTGGGGGTAAAAAAGAGGATCTGTATGCTGATGGAGAAGTTGCATGCATAAGTGCAGACAGAACTGGAAAACCTTTTGCTGATTCTTTTTCTCCTCGACTTCTATCCGTTCTGCTTCTTTTCTCTTCATTTAACCGCGTATTAATTTCTTTACAAAAATCCTAGATAGTGTGACCAAATCCTATACACTATATGCACGACTGTTTCCACAACTTTCTTATTATATTTTCCTTCCCAACTTTTTAAAATCTTTAGAAGTACACATAATAATAGGCAAAAAATCAACAAATGACTTCATGAATTGTTTTAAAACTCAAGAGGCGTATCATCATCGGCTGTAGCAGAATCAGAATAATTTGAGAGGTAAGATAAACATATACTTTAAGCATAATAAAGTTGCTTAAGCAAGTTTATTACATTTATTATAATATTTTCTACAAAATATTATTCATTTCTTACATTCAAACGAGCAGCAAACTTTTAAAGAAACACTAGTTCTAGTAATAACGTTTTGAA
>JAQIXW010001363.1:0-19829 GCA_034700685.1 Willowsia buskii | reverse complement strand
GGAGAGGAGAGATTTTGGAGGAGATTTTGTCAAAGGAAGAGAGGGAAGATTTTGGAGGAGATTTTGTCAGAGGAGGAGAGGGGAGATTTTGGAGGAGATTTTGTCAGAGGAGGAAATTGAAGATTTTGGAGGAGATTTTGTCAGAGGAGGAGAGGGAAGATTTTGGGGTTCATATAATCAAATGAGAAAACCCGGGCCCCTACAAAGCTGCGATGATAAGATAAGGCATTTCATCTATAAAAATGGGAACCGCATTGAAAATATTTCGTATGCTAACAAGCAGATGAAACCCCGAAAAACTGAATTAGGGGTCTATTATGCAGCTTATGACGAAGAGGAAAATATGGAGATAGAAATCAACTTCGAGAATTTAAGACGGGATGCTGGTATGATATGAAGGTGAAGGCCCCTGATTCGGAATTCACGAGCAAAAATTGAGAAGATTCTCCAACGAGATAATCATGACGTTCCGAGTATCATATGCGTTTTTGTGTGGACTCTGAACTGACAAGGAATCCTGAAAAGATGTACAGACTTCCCAGAGAGTTCCAAAAATGGCCTCCGCTGGTTGTTGACCTTATTTTATGTAATGTGCAGCCAACACGAGATGAGAAAGAGTGACACCAATTGGACACCAAAAAGCAAGAACGTTTTCAACGCGAGAATTTGGCTCTCCGTTGGGAACACTATTTGGGTAAACCCGAGATCCCATTACTAAACTGGCTTATCAAGGATTCAGTCTTAGGTTCTTATTAATTGAGAAACAAAATTGCCCATCAACAATGCAGAGGCTTTCAATGAGGAATACGATAAGGCTGGTATTGGTATGGCGGTCACTGCAAAAGAACCATTTGATCAGACGCGGGCAAGGGCCTTAATTGTTATAAAGAGAATAGGCCAGAATAAAAAGAAGACTTCTCGAACTCAAAAATGTGGTTTGGTTTCCTCGAGTCGAGTTCCAGAAAGTAGAATGGAGGATAATGAGCTTAGAGGAGAAAGAGCTCAAGTTTCTCACGTAGAATCTCTTGACAGTCAGAAGTCAGGAAGACCATTGGCCATTGCAAGGTATCTGGAATCCGTCTCTGAAGTTCTGAAGAAAATCTTTCAATACAATTCCAAGGAAGGATTTGCTGAAGAAGTGGAAGTAAAGCTTATCAATGCGCCACCCCTAAAACCTCAAATTCAAGCATGTTCAGGCAGGCGTCAAAGTGAATCACATCTGAAAATCGACACCTCGTACAAACCAGCAAGCTCCTCCTCTTCCTCATTGATTTTGACCCAAGAACTGAAGCCGCTCCCGAACTTCATCCGCTATTGGGCCAACCTCCATGGAATCTCGGGCTCCAATAAGATTTCAAACTCTGCTCTCTCCCTTCTGGCGTAAGTTTACCTGAAAGGAAAGAAGATTATCCCTCCAATTAAAGTTCTCCAGACGCCAGCTGCCGGTCAACGAGTTGAAGGCCAAGAAGAGAATTCTGATTTCATCGATGGATATGATTGCTCGTTTTATACTGATAAAAACCTGATTGAGGTTCTTTTAATATTGTGTGCACATTTATAGGGGAAACCGTACCGAAGGACAGCTTTTTGTTGGAATCTGCGTCTTCGAGGAAGATTCTCCCAATAAACTGGTGAAATGGCTCGAGGCGAATCAGCAGATCGGATTATTTCGGAGGACCTCAAATTTTCTAAGCCTCTCGTTATTCAAGATCCTTTCGTGCTTGACCTGAATGTTGAAGAACGTGTGGAGAAGACTGATGTGAATCAATTTATCAATCTGTGCATAACAACAGTTTTGGAACGCAGCGAATGAATCGTCAAGATTCTCCCCTGATCCTTGTCATGAACCTATGAATTTTGAAGAAATTGGTTGAAGCATTCACTCCGAGTGCTAATGCGATTAAGGAAGAGTGACCCCTCATTTAGGGCTTGTCATTCTACCTGTCATTTTTGAAGATGCGGAGTTTAGTGCACTCGCATTCAGCTTCATGGAAGATTTCAGGTAATATTTTGCAATATGGTGCTCAAGAGTGAGTGCAAATATAATTAAAAATTTTGGAACAAGTGGATGATATTTTTGAACTTTCAGCCCCACGAAAAAAATCCGTACACGAATCCGAGCTTCCTTTCTAAGCTATCCTGTCCGTCTCGTAGTAACTAAGCCTCATTTTGCCCTACTCGTGACACTTCCAGGCAGTCGATGGAATCTTGACTCAGCTTCCCTTCCAGGCAATCGATGGAATCTTGACTCAGCTTCCCTTCCAGGCAATCGATGGAATCTTGACTCTGCTTCCCTTCCAGGCAATCATCCTGCTGGTGATTGAGCTTCCTTGAGACCCACCCATCTTCTCTTCCGGGCAATCATCGTGCTGGTGACTCAGCTTCCCGTCCAGGCAATCGTCGTGTTGGCATGCAAACTTGCCTCACATGAGAAATCGCCTAATTCCTTGGATGCGCTGATTCCATGTGATAATGACATCTGTGAAAGTGGGGATAAAAGGCGGAGGGTGACTATGGAGGATCGATGATTATGATATTCGAGAGAAACTGGAATTAAATCTTCATCTTCTATTGCTGTTAGGAAAGAAAAGGACGAGATGAATCAACTCGGAAACTTATTTTTAAGTTCTGTGCTGCTCTTCCGCTGGCTCGAGACTCAGCTTCCCTTCCAGCATGCTCTTTCGCTGGCTCGCGACTCAGCTTCCCTTCCAGCTTGCTCTTTCGCTGGCTCAAGATTCAGCTTCCTTTCCAGCTTGCTCTTTCGCTGGCTCAAGATTCAGCTTCCTTTCCAGCTTGCTCTTTTGCTGGCTCAAGATTCAGCTTCCTTTCCAGGTTGCTTCTTTACTGGCTCGAGGCTCAGCTTCCCTTTCCAGACTGTTGGACATTCACGTTCCTTTCCAGGCTGCTCGTGGTCGTGACCTAGCTTCCCTTCCAGGCTGCTCTTTTGCTGGCTCGAGACTCAGCTTCCCTTTCCAGGCTGCTCGTGGTCGTGACCTAGCTTCCATTCTAAACTGCTCGTGGTCGTGACCTAGCTTCCTTTCCAGGCTGCTCGTGATCGTGACCTAGCTTCCTTTCCAGGCAATCGTCGTGCATCGGCAAGTTCTGCAGTTAATATTATTTTTAAGTTTTGTAAAGTTCCGTAGTTTTAAGTAATCCTTAAGTCGTAAGATTTGAAATAAAGGTATATAAGTCATATGGTGTGTGTCATATTATAATAAAATAATGATATTTAATTGTGGTGTAGGAAAAATTATTTAAAATTTTGAATTAATAGAGCACTAATAACATATCAGCCATAGTTCATGCATAAAGTTTATATTTTGAAAGTTAGGAAATTATAGAGAACTTTTGCTTCAATTAAGCTCACTTATAATTTACTTATAGGATTTTCGTAAACCTTAACATGCTACAACCTATGCAACTAAACAAATGAGTAAAAGAAAGCATCAAGTACTCGTTAGTTATAACCCACTACTCTCTTATAGCTGGTTTAAAATATCTAACTATTTTTACTGTTCTGAAGACTCAGTAAATGAAAGTTAAACTTTCGTTGCACGGGTTCTTTAAAAAGTAGTAGTAGTAGCAAGACGAGTACATGTTTTATTGCCATTTTTCTAAACACCGGCAACCAATTAAAATTTTTTGTACTAATCACCTTTCAAGCACGCCAAGTTAGCTCCTGCCACTGTTATTGGCCACCAATCTCGATCCTCTCCCACTTCATTGATTCTTTCCACGTCTTTGAAATCAAACCGGAAATGCCTCAATCTACCCCCAAACTGATTGACACCTCCAGATATGTCAATTTTTCCAGAAGCTCGTAAACCAAACCAAATACTAGAACGCTGCAAGCTGCAATCGTAAATCTCCTACTTTCTCAGGTTTGGAAGTCTCCTCAACAAAACCCTCATATCTTTCGGCTTCACTTTACAGGCGAAGATCTTCAAATCCTGACACTGGTCAAGGGCCCAATCTCCCTCCAATGCTCCCTGTTTCTAACGAAACGCCTCCTCTGGTCGAATGGCGATGAGCACTAGTTTCCTTAAATTAGGAAACGAGCGGAGGAAATGCGTCGATTGGAGACTGACATAGGTCAACTGCAGATATTCCCACTTCTATTTAAGGCATGGAAAGTGACTCAAGATTTCCATCATGGATACACCCTCGATTTCAATATCATTGATGTATAGTGACTTCAGATTTTTATTTTGTTGGAATGGAGGTGGCACCCAATCAGTAAGTTCAGCATTTGGCTCCCCACCTTCAGTTCCATCCACACGAGCCGAAACTACCGTGACCAGTTTCAATGCTCGCAAATTGGGGCAAACTTGGAAAATGACGTGACGAAAGTCATCTACCGACTCAAATGAGACTCTGCAGAGAAGTAGGGTTTTTATGCTGTTTCCACGAAGGTTCCAAAATTCTTGGCAATTCTCTCCCAGGGAATTATAGATTTTGTAGTTGTTGGTGAAAGGTGCTTCGTCGTAGGTGCTCGTCTCGCTTTGAACGACATCCATTAATTCAAAAGTTCCTTTTTGTAGATTCATACGTGCATGAAAGCGAGTCAACAAAAGTAAAAAATGCAAAGAAGCTGATTAAAACATTTTGTAAAGTTTTTTTTACAAGTAATTTAGTAGTTGCACTTTTTTTCATAAAGAAGTCTTTACGGAAGTAAAATTAATAATCTTATATTCATCTTAATAAAAACATTTAAGAATTTTTTATTTAAATTGAAAAGATTTTTAAAAGATAAAATCACTCTTTGCCGAAATCCATGTTATTGCAACTCCATTTACTGGTTATTAAATTTTTTAACATCCACATTAGTAGCAGATTGAACTTTTACATAGACCGAGTGTTTATTTCTTCAGGAATACACGGTCTTAATCATATTGGAAATATGGAAATTTATGATAGTTTAGCTAGTTTTCGCGTTAATCAATGCCTACTTGTTTATCAAATAATTGAAGCATATGTTCATATGTAAAGCAATGCGTTTGCGTTGCTGCTTCTATGTGCTGTAACTCGCAACTTTCCCCGAAAATTGAAATCTCAGTTATGTTGTATGAATATGGATACTCAAATAAATAAAATTGTGATGTTTTTAAACTTCACCAACTATTATTGGCAAGGAACCTTTTATTTATGGTTATATATTTTACTTTGGTACGTTGCATGGAACTACCCGACTTCTTGTTAAGGTATCTTCCTTTTATTGGGCTAGGCTGATTGAAAAATATCACAAATATTACGTATTATGCTAGTCAGTAGCCAATCTAATGCGTAGTTTGTCTAGTCCGACAACTTGAAATATCAGACAAACCGACACAAAATCATATAGTTTAGATGCAAATGCGGCGGTAATCTGGGCTATATGTTAGTTAAATATATTTTAATCCACTTTTACGCCACTAAAATTATTTCTGATTCCTGAAGGTCTTCATTAGTGCAAGGTGAGAAAACTCCTGTATAGGTATGGGCTAAGATTAGGTTCATGCAATATTATATGTTATTGTTATGATGGTTAGTATTATAGATCTCTAAAATTTACCTCATCGACATAAATCCATAATTGCACAAAGTCCTACTAAACCAGGACACGACAATGTTTTCGTCAAACAATCATTAAATTGAAATTTTACCAACAACATCAATGTTTCAAAAACAGGTGAAAATTAAGTAGACTACCTCGCCTTTGAGAAATATGCACACATTTGGATGAATAAATGCACATTTCCATCTCTCATTTGAGCCTGGCAATTTTATTCATCTTCGCCTTTTAAAACTTTAAGACTAAGCTAGTAGTATCGATTTCATTCAATTCTGGAATATCGTATTGTACCCTAGAAATACAAAAATGAATACAATAAATCATTTTAATGGTTTGGCTTACACTTACTGCCTGATATGATTAAACTTAATAAAACAAATATTCTGCTTTTTCCGGTACATGATACTGAAATATGGTTAAAAACATTCGAAGCGAAGGCAGCATGTGAGAGGTGGGAAATACCCGTAAGAGATGAAGTGTGCACACACGTTTAGCTTTTACCATCACCGTAGCGTTCAATGAAATATATTCATTTGTTGGTTTTCCCACAGTATAGATAAAACTTGCTATTTGCAGTATTCGTATTGATGCAAAAGATGAGAACAACTGTCTGCTATCTAAAAATTTAAAAAAAAACAGATAGGTAAACTAAATTAAACTAAATTATAAAGTAGTATTAGAAAGACTCATATAAAACCAAAATTTAGTTCAGCGCCACTACATGTTTTTGTGATGTTTAGGTAATTTTCTAGGTAATAGGTACAAACGCGGCTTAAGCGTCCGCATGATTGAATTAATATCGCTTGGTGATGATACTAGTGTTAATCATGCATTTACTGAATGCTGAAATAGCAAAAAAATTACAATAATTTATGATGATATCTATTATCTCCGATTTGGATATAAAAAAAGTGTTCAATTCTGTAAAGATGCATTAAATTGTAGGTATTTTTTCTAGACACGTGTTTAGTTGAGTACACTGAGAAAAAGTGAAAGTTGTACTAAAGCTTATCTACACAATTTGGTGAACATTTTACAATACATTATCGTAAATTAATGATATATTTCTGACATATTATATGCAACCATATTTTGCAATTGACTTTGGTGCGTTGGATTGACTGGAAAATTTTACCAGTTGGCACGTGCTTAAGAAAAAAATAACACGACCATTCTACAGATATCCCTTTTTAATCCCTTGGTGAACAGCATCAATGGGTTGTTGATTCAAATACATTCATTATTATAGTGACTTTTCTCGTATAGCGAAAGAAAGTATGGTAGTGTTTGTTTTATTGCGAACATAACAAATGCGTTCACTGAGATATAATTTGCAAGCTGTTTGTTCAAAGTAAGTACAAAAGATATCACGCACCAATAATATGCAGATAATTTTCATAAATGTTTAAATAAGTTGTATGTTTTATCTATTTTATTTGACCATCAAAACTACAGGCCATCTGAAAACTATAAATGGTTATATAAGTGAGCCAAGTCGTGAAATTTGTAACCGCACAATAAGTATTTTTTAAGTATTTAAGCGAGTTTTTTGTCTCGCTCATAAAAGAATTATACTTGTATTTCAACTGATGACTTTATATTGACGTATATCCTTTCTAATATCTGCTGAATCAACTGGAAAATATCAACAACTGACACGCGACTGGAGAACTGAAAGCACGCGACCAGTACCAAAATGTCCCTTGTTAATCCATTTGGTGAGAGCGCCAATGAGACAGAGAATGGTTATCACTCCCATTTAGGTTCTGTTTCACTTTGGAGATTATTGTGGTGGCGTTTTCGAGTTGCCTTCATTGAAAATGACAGACGCTTGATTGTGCGAGCTTCCTTTGCGATCATCCAAAATCCAAACCGAAAAAATTATATAAGACCACCAAATGTGACGCATTCTGCAAATATTGTGCATGTTTGAATTTATAGTAGTTTTTTGAAAATTGCATAAGTCCACATTTTAGGAAGCTTTATGGTATATGAGTCAAGAACTCCGTAGCAAGTACGCATGTTGCTATTCAATGGGGATGATTTCGATTCTGTTTAGACAAATGCACACGAAATATCTTGTGGGACGTGCTTTTCTTGAAAGTTATTGTTATTACTAGAAACCCCTTCAGAGGAAAGGCTTCACCTAAAATTTGGGAACTGTGACTTTCGAAAATGAGAAAAAATCATGAATTTCGGTTACTATAATGTTGCTAGAAAACACTTGAAAAGAAAGGCAAATCCAGAAAAAAGGACAAATAACCGTAGGTTACGAAGCGTGCGCACACATTTTTTTCATTGATGGGTTGCTTGAGCCCTTAGTTTATGTTATCTTAGTTTTTCCCACAGTGTTACCAGGAGCATTCCACATTTCAGTTTGAGCATTCATTTCTAGATAAGATGAACATTGACGAGCGTCTATTCCCTTTGGATGTTACTGCTGCTTATTGCAGGCAAAGCAACAAAAATGTTCTTTTTGTACACGGGTATCTAAAAATGTGTGAATTTTTCGACTGTGCAGACTTGACAAAAAAATATTTTTTCCTATAATTTGTGCAATCGTGCTGCCATTTATAGGTTTGATGAAGTTTTGCATGTTTAAACTCTCGACAGATACCTTGAATAACTTAACTCGCTTCTGTGATTTTATTGTTGGATAAATATTAAATAGTTACTCTTCAATTTCATAGCTTGAAACTTTAGAGAGTTTTTACGATAATCAATGCCTGCATGTTCTGCAAGTGATCAGTTTTGCAATATTTTCGTATGAAAGTAGTTAGCGTTACATTTGTTTCGTTAAAGATCCCCGAAAATTGAAATCTCGTTCATGTTGCATGAGTCACGATACTTTGCCAAACGAAGGAAGTAACAACACGTGTGAGCAAATTTTTTCTTTCAGTTTAACCAAACAACCCCTTTTGGTTATAGTAGTAATAGTAAGCATACAGGTCGTCATAAGTAAAAGTCGAATTCCATACAAAAAGGTACACATAAAATTGCACAAGCATAACAGTCTAGAGTCTAGAGAAATATATAGAAACCCCGTCATCAATATGACAGCTCTTCTCGCTCGATTTATTCAATGAAAGTGAGTGTCTCCTTTTGGAGAACCAATACGGCATTGGCTGAGGAACTGTTTTATTTTCCATCTGAAAAATGAAAAAGGAACAAGACACTCTGCTCGAAAACAAAACAAGACAATAATTGCGGATCGATTAAAATTACTTGTAAAATGTTCCTAATTCTTTTACAAACTTTTTTATTACTCATTTACTTCGTGATTCCTCTTCTTGTTGTTTCATTGAAATTATAGGGTGAATTTACAGACTACAAATAAAAAAATGCTGGAGCTGGTTTCTACCGACTGTAAAGATTCCACTTGAAAGATATTTTTTAAAGAAAACTGGAAAGCTATCAAAATATTATGATTTTTTGGTACATGCGTTTGAAACCACTTCAAGTGATTGCCGCATATGAGAAGTGGGAAGATACGTACAGCTTCACTCATGAATCATGATCGCACCATTAAATAGACCATCATTTCAGGCCTTTCCCACCGTAGTAGGAAAATGCGGTTGTTTGTTTTCATATTGATGCAATAATTAAGGATAAGTGTGAGATGTCATAAAATTTGAAAAGCAAATCGCTAAGCTAAACTTTTAAGTGGCTAGTATCAAACCGAGACACACATAACCAAAATTTAGTTAAACGTCACTACATGATTTTTGTTACGTTAAGCTAATCATATGCACGATAGATAGTTGATAAGCGACTAGTGTAGAATGTATTTTGATATTTGATGTCTTTAAGCCCGTAATGATAGAACCCGTTACGTAACAATTGAAAATGAAATTTAAAATAATATGTTTAAATATCCCGTCCACTACCTCACACTTTGATTATTCATAACGTAATGCTAAATTCTGTATTGATGTATTCTGATTATAATTTTTTTAGGTTTGTGTTTCATTGGGTGTCGTACAATAAAGGTAATTTTTGTAGCATTTTGTGTTGGATGAACTTGAAAATATTTAGTTTACACTTGCTTAAGAAATATAAGACGCACGACCAAACTTACAGATATCCCTTTTTAGTCTCTTGGTTAACAAAGGAGACAATGGGTAACAGGTCCAAATGTATACGCTACTGGGATGCGCCGGTTAAAAAAACTCGATTATGTATTTAAAAGCTCATTTTAAAAGCTCATTTTCCATTACTTTATAATTTGAGACACCAAAATTATTTAAATATTGGCGTTTCATTCAATTGCTTAAGTTAAATGCCAATTATATGTTTCAAAACTGCACAATATGTCTTAAACTCTCAGATAGTTTGATCCGTCCGGGTTTTGATAGAGATATAAATGATGGCTTCTGTCCAGTGGCAAATGTCATGTGTTTATTCTAATTGAAATTAAATCATGATTCTGGTAACAACGTTCCATTCTAAAACTGTATTTTTGCATTTCCGAAATTAAAAGCTTTTTGAATTCAGTTTCTTTTTTCTATGATAATATGGTCCTTTCTTATCATTCTCACAATTGTATACAAAACGACAAACATTCTTTATTATTTTACTGCAATGGCATTTAAACAATGATAATGCATCACTATAGAGATTATTGTGGTGGTGTTCTCTATTTGCCTTCATTCAAAATGAGTAACGCTTGATTGTGCAAGCTTTCTTCGTAATCCTTCAAAAAACAGAAAATTATGTAGGATCACCAAGAACTATGCATTCTGCAAATATTATGCATGTTTAAGTTTTGTGGTAGTGCTTCGAATATTTCATATATGATAGATAAATTTATTTAGATATTCAGTTTTAATAGTTTTGCTTTCACTTGAAAAAAAAGTTGAAAAAATCACGCATATCGGCTCGTTTTACCAAGCTGTTGCTAGAAAACAGTGGAAAAGAGAGGCAAATTATGAGACGTAGACAAACATCCTACGAAATTGACGAGTGGGGCTTATCTTTAAATCCCTATGCTGGTCAATTTCTGGTATGGGGAAGAAAAAGTTCACTTTGTATATTGGTGTATGGATCTGAAAAATGTGTGAATTTATGATTGTGTAAATTTTAGATCAAGTTATTCTTTCCTAAAATTCGTGTCAATACGCTGCCACTTACTGGTTTGATAAGTACTAGGAATCTGCGTTTCTGGGACAGATTAGCAGTAGGTACTGTCGCAGTGGCTTAGGTTCTATAGGATATTGTGTTATATAACAGCATTTACTTTACATTGTCACGGATGACTGGTGACACTGGTTGAATGGTGCCTCCCATGACTTTTGGAAAAAATTGCGTTTTAAATATAAATGTATGCATACGCGTGCATTATTTCATGGAGTAAATGAGGATATGGTGGTTGAGTGATGGACACATCAGTTAAAGTTGAAGGCATACGACCAAAAGGACAAATGCCCTTAGTGATACCGCAAGTTACCGCTTCATTGAAACAATGAATTACAGACACTTGTAACTACAAACACAAAATTCGGGAGCTAGTTAAATGTTGATTTGTACTTCTAGTTGGAAATACACTTTACATGAAAACTGGAAGTCTCCAAAATAATCTGTATTTTTTGTACAAGATTTAGAAATATGGTAGGAAAACACTTCAAAGTAAAGGTAACATGTGCGATATGGGAAAATACCCGTCGGAGATGAAGTGTGTATACACGTTTAGCTTTACCCATCATCGTTGCATTCAATGAACACTTCTTCATTCATAGCTTTTCCCACAGTTACAGGAAAATCTCGATGTTTGTTTTCACATTGATACAACATACAATAGACTAAATCAATTGTGGGCTACCATAAAATTTAAAAATCAGGTTCCTAAATTGAACTCAACTAATTTTTAATGTAGTATCAAACAGACACAAATCTAATCAAAATTTTTTCAACGCCACAATATGATTTTTATCATGTTTAGCAAATTGTCAGGTAGAACATGTCCCCACCCCATGATGCTGTTACATGCAAAATCTTAATGGACGAAGGTGAATGTAATGGTAGTGAAGTAAAAAAGCTGAAGGCTCAAAATCTCAATAAAAGTATCAAACATCACATGCCTTTTCTCACATTTAAATTATTCAAAAAATGCTTAGTTCAGTAAAGATGCATTTTCTTAGGTACTTTTTGTAGATGCGTGTATTAATGATTTTTTCCTTACATTAAAGACATGCAACCAACTTTGAAATTGGCTTTGGTACTTTGGATTGAGCAGAAAATATTAACAGTTGGCAAGTGCTCAAGAAATGGAGGATACGACCATTCTACGGATATCCTTTTTTAGGTATAGTTTTTACGCCAATGAGTTTATTTCTAATTCTGGAACTGTTAATGTAACCGAAGGTAAGCCGTAGCGTTTAACGGTGATGGATTTGGCAAACAATATGAATTGTTTACAACGTTACTTTCACTCAAAAACTTTTGCCTATTTTTCTTCCAGAATGCATGTGAAGTATCACTTATATTGTTTTTATCTGTATGAATTTTTATGAAGCTACAATGCAACAGTGACAGCACTCTTACACAACCATACTCGATGCATTCTGCAAATATTGTGAATATATGAACATAGAGTAAGAGTAGTTCTTTGAAATTGCATAAGCCGACATTTTAAGTAATGATATTAAATCTATAAAATTTTTGCTTTCGCTTTAAACAACGTCGAGAAAAAATCATGCATTTCGGCTCCTGCTTTTACCAAGCTGTGACTAGAAAACACTTGAAAACAAGGCAAATCCTGAAAAATGAACAAATGAACGTAGGGTACAAAGTGTTCGCGCACATTTACTTTTCATTGATGGATTGTGCAAGCAGGGAGTTTATGTTATCTTAGTTTTTCCAACAGTATTAGCTGAAATATTCATAGTATATTCTGATATAATATTAGTCTGAGGGTTCATTTCTAGATAACATAAATCATTTTTCTTTCATTCATAAAATTAGTGGAATTTCACTGCCATTTACTGGTTTAATGGGTTTTTGGATGTACAAATTGTAGTAGAAGCGAAAAAAACTTTTGTAGCAGATTGGGGTGTAAGTTCTTGTATACCTGTTAAGCATTCAAATGTGCCAAATACTAGTGTTTTATGCGCCAAGAAAGGTAAACAAAAAATTACATAAGCACAGCAGTCAGTGAAAATAAACAGAAATCAGATCAGTGTGTCCACTCTTCTTGTTCACTTTATTCAATGGAAATGGGTGTTCTCTTTTTCGAGAACGATCACTGCACTGGCTGGGGGTTCTATGTGTTATTTTTGATGTGTTTGACACGTGACTGAAAGCAGTTGAAGACACGTGACCAATGCGACATATATCCTTTGCTAATCCTTTTGGCATCAGCGTCAATGAAACATTGAGTTATGAATCTTCCCATTAGGGGACATTGTATCATGAAATGATATTTTCTGCTCCTTCCGTGAAATATCTGTTTGTCATTATCGTTTTAAACTTCATATAATGGGATTTTTACTGTTCAAACAAGTCGATTATGTATTCAAAAATTTATTCAACACTTTACGTAATAATTCGAGAAACCAGATTTTTTTAAACATTGTCGATTTATAAAAGTTAAACGCCAATCATATTTTTTTCCAACAGGACATTATGGACAGTACAAGAAGATTGATCGCTTGACAGTTCGTTGAGTAGACTTACGAGGGATTGAGCTAAGCTTCTCGCTTGATGAGAAACGCTCTGCGGAGTGGAGACCTGGGAAGGAAAATTTTGTCAGAGAAGTAAAAGGAAGGCTTCTCGAACTCCAAAATGTGGTTTCCGCGAGTCGAGCTTCAGAGATTAGAATGGAGGATCATGAGCTGAGGCGAAATAGAGCTGACGTTTATCTCGAGGGAGCAGTTTTCCATGAAGTGTTCGGAATCCAGTAAAGTGGATTCCAGTTTCCAAGCATTTGCTTCTCCTATGATGTTCACACTGGAATTATAGATTATTACGATGACCTCTGTTGCTGCAATTGTGGAGACTTCTTCTTCTCCGAAAGTAAGCTGAGAGATCATTTTGAGAATAACTTTCATTTAAATTCAATTAATAAATATCTTTTTCGGGAACAGTAGGCATCGGAGTTGGTCCCGCAAAATAAATTGGTCCACGATCGAGCACCGATCATCCCTGGAGCCAATCAGGTTCCTCTATATGCAAAAATCAAGTGGAAAGTTCATCATGTGAAAGATGAGGAAACTAGACTTCAAAGTCCTGGAGGTAATGATCGATCGATCGGAGATAAGATATACAGACTTTCTAGAGAATTTCGTAAATGGTCGCTACTGGTTGCTGACCTCAATTTGTGCAATCTGAACCATGAGTATTACTATTTCCAAGCTAGGGTCCTCGCTTCTGGAGGTGTAGGTAGGTAGGTTCCACGAAATGGAGATATAGGAAGGAAGCTTTTGTGACCGAAGGAAAGTTTCTCGGACTTCACAAAGTGGATTCCACGACTCAAGTTTAGAAAAGGAAAAATGACGATGGTGAATAGGAACAAAGCTGAAGTCTAGGCATTTCCATGACCAATGACTGGACTGGAATTTAGAATCTAGCAAAACGGACACAGGATTTTAAGTATCTGATCCAACTCGTAATATTATGTTGAAACGGGAATTATGTACGATGACTGATGACCCTGTGGTAAACCAGGACCAGAAATGAATGCCCGTTACCACCACGGGTGAGCCCAGCGCAGTGAACCTATCAGTCCAAAACTCTCCGCTGAAACTACCAATCGATCTTCCAGATCTGCTCATGCTCTGCTCCAGTTTAAGTGGACAACTTTGGAAGAGATCCCGAAACAAACTGTCTCATTGCTCATTTCCTAATGACAGGGATGGTAAGAATGGAGCACAACTATTTTCAAATGTTCAAGTTCTGTCTTCCTTCGGAGATTTCGTGGAGTTTCCTCTGCAGCTCAAATTATTGGCCAAGTTCATGGAGCAGCAGTCGGGCATAGAAAATATTTCCATGTGGATGTTCCCAAGCTGTTTGGAATCTGTAATAATGCCGACCGTAAAAGCTTTATTTGGCCTTGTCGTCATTTCTTCTCGGAAGCGCAGTTCACCGATACTCCAGGCGCTCCCGTTTCCGGAAAACTTCAGGTTGCTAAACTGGGAGTTTGAATTGAAGGGGATGTATTCCAAATTGGCTATGGGAGGTAGGAACTTCAGATGACCCGAATGTTTATGTGACGACGGAAGACTGACCTCTCATTTCTGACCTTGTGATTCAACTTTGCATTTTTGAAAATGCCGAGCTTGGCGAACTACGTGGTGGATTTAAAGTATTTTTCTGCAAAATTTTAAACTAAATAATTCTTTCGATGAAGTTAATTTTCTTTATTGAAGTCCTGAACTTAATTTTAGCTCCTCGAAATAAATCTCAACAAAGGTCCTGTTGCTTATCCTGTAGGTCCCTCCCTTCGCACATTCTACAAGAGTTTTATGAAAAAGAAAGAGAGAAGAAAGACAAAAAAACTTCCCCGAGCAGTTCGGAAGTATGCAAAACAATAATTATTTTTATGTTTAATTTAATTTCGCAATTGTTGTGTTCTGTTTGTAATTTATGAGTATTGTTTTTTTTGTCTGAAAATAGGTACAAGCTGGAGACCCAAGTTCTTCCAACCGCACTGAAAGAGATGGAGGTTGTGAAGATAAAAATCAGGAGTTGAACGGGGACACTGGTAGCAATCTGAGGAAGAAGTAGTCCGTGCTGGATGTCGACTTTTAAACTGTTGAGGATCTACGAACCCAAACATCAAAAACCGAAGGCGGAAAGTTCTGAAAATGTAGACTCCGAGGGCCAGACTATCCCATTTAGTCAGTCAGGAAGGCTACTGAAAGTGATCTGGAATCTGTATCCAAAATTCTTCCCTTCCAATACAATTCCAACGAACGGTTCAAATTAATCGAGAAGCAAATTGGGGTGATAAAATCGAGTGGAAGTTTCATATTTTTAAATAATTATTAAGTTTCATATTTTTAAACACTTCTTAAGTTGTTTGAAATCAAACCTAAAGTCATTTTGTGTGTGATTGTAATGAAATAATTATATATAATTGTGGTATAGTTTAAAATAATATGTGATATCTTGAAATAATAGAACACTAATAATATATCCGCCAACGTTCATACATAAACTTAATATTTTGAAAGTTTCTGGAAATTATGGAAAACGTTTATATTAGTTAAGTTTACTTATAATTTACTTATGGGAATTTCGGAAATCTTGATATAATTTTTTAAAAAAGGTATAATCATGCGAGCTATCGTTTAGCTTCAGTTATACCTATGCTCCATATATTCATTTACCACACCACCCCATTCTGGACAAGATTTGCCTGCTCAAAGTCCGAATCTTCTAGAGATTCTAAGTCATTACATTATTCACAAAATGGCTGTTTTTACGACACGCTCCATAGCTGCAAGCTCTTTGTCGATTTCACCTGTGACATCTTCAAAAATTCAAATCACCTCCTCGATTTCATCCCTTCATTCTCTCATGGAAAGTGACTCAAGATTTCCATCATGGATATACCCTCGGTTTCAATATCATTAATGTGACTTCAGATTTTTAGTTTGTTGGAAACGAGGTGGCACCCAATCAGTGAGTTAAGCATTTGGCTCTCCACCTTCAGTTCCATCCACACGAGCCGCAACTGCCGTGACCAGTTTCAATGCTTGCAAATTGGGGCAAGCTTGGAAAATGACGTGACGAAAGTCATCTTCCGACTCAAATGAGAGATATTTGCACAAAAGCTATGCTAAATAATTATTATTTTGTCAATGTTTAAAAAACAGAATTTTAAGTATAAAATGAAATGATGGTTATGATAATATGTATGTTATTCTCATGTATAATATGTATGTATCAGAGTATCGCTTTCGACTTTATACAATGTGTTGTTTCGTGTTAGAAATCGGTAAGGTATTTTGAAATTATTTTTAAAATCTACGTTATAATTCTAGATACATTTTTATTCAAATATTAATGTTTCATCAAATTGCAAAAGTCAAATGTCAATAATATGTTTTCTAAAAGAATGTGGATTTACTGTCCACAGATTGAAGACTTCTGCCTTTTAGATATCTCTAGTAAAGATAAAAAACCAATGGTAGATAGTCTAGAAGAATTTATTTGATTTATTTTAAAAAATGATTATTATTCTCAAAAGAACTGGAACATTTTGTAAAGTCTTTTTACATTAAGTAATTTAGTAGTTGTAGTTTTTTTCATAAAGCAGCCTTTACGGAAGTAAAATTAATAAATGATATCTAAGCACATAATATTACACCACATAAAATAAAACATAGATGATCCTTCTATCCTTCTATGATGGTATCTCTTTGCTCCAAATAGAGTTTGCAAGATGTGCAATGAAGGGTAGGATAATCTGGATAGACATTACATGTTCGCAGAATGAAATGCCGGGAATGTGATGATGGGGAAGAAAATGCTGAAAATGTACAAACATGATAACACTAGGAAAATAGTTGTGTGTGAAAGCAATAGCGTGGGCTTCTCCTTTCATCAGAGAAAAAAACTTTCCAGAATTTTTTCAGTACTACAATAGGATGCATATAGTTGATATGGGTAGGTCAACTCGTGAAATTTGTAATTACACAAAAATAATTTCCATGCGAGATCTTCTCTCCTGGATCAATGAACTGTACTTGAGAACTTTAGATATAGAACCTGAGATATTCAATTTAACACGTTTTAATCTCACTTGGAAAAAAATTGCAAGTTAATGCTAAAGTCTGAGAAAAAATCATGCAGTTCGGTTCCTGCCTTTACTGAACTTTAGTTGGAAAACTCTTTAAAAGAAAGGCAAATCCTGAAAAGTGAGCAAATAAGGTATGAGTGTAAGGGTATAAGGTACAAGTGAGGGTATGAAGTGTGCGCACACATTTTCTTTACATCAACACGGAAATTGACGAGTGTCGCTTATCTTATCGTAAAACACCTCGACTAAATTTACCGACATTTAAATCAGAATGTTTTCAAAAATCATTGAAATATCGTGGCATAAGTTTATGGAATCGTGGTATCGTGGCATAAACTTCCAACTGAACTCAGGGTGGGTGAAGTGAGTTATGAAAAGTTCAAAACATTGTTATAAGAACAATTTAATGTAAACTATATAATTTTATAACCGAGAATTTTAATTAATGAAATTAGTTTTTAGCTAGTATATTATTTATTTGATGTGTCACCATTTGGAAATCAGTGTTGTTATGCTGTAATGGCTAGACCAAATAAAGTCCAAATTCAAATCTTAGAACTTTACTGATGCCCATTGTCGGTAGTCGGCATGTTCCCTTTGCATATACATCCGAAACTGCGTGAATTTCCTATTTGCGTGAATTCTTCAGATTGAAAAGATTTTTAAAGATAAAATCACTGCTTCCTAAAATTTGTGTTATTGCAACTCCATTTGCTGGCTGTATTGAATTTTATGAGTTTCTACTCCATAGTAGATTGACGTGTCATAAGACTTGTCTTCTAGAATGCATTTTGTATACTGCCACTGAACGTTTAAAAAAACATAAGCATTCAGTTTTTACTGCCATAAACGCAATGTATTCAGCCCGAAGCAGTTTTATCCTCTGAGTATTTATTGGCGGAGGAAGATTTAAAAACTGCATCTGGGTGTTTTTTTACATTTGATCAGGGAGTAAATCATACTGTAAATGTGGAAATTTGTAAAAAAAAATTGCTAGTTTTTGCGATAATCAATGCCGACTTGTGTATCCAATAATTAAATTATATTTGCATACAAAAACTCGTGACTCTTCCTGAAAATAGAAATCTCAGTTATGTTCAATGAGTATGCTTGCTCATATAAATGAATTTCTGATGTTATTAAACTCCTCCAACTATTATTTACAAGGAACCTTTCATTTATGAGATGAGTATGCAATTTACTTTGGTATGTAGCATCGAACCAACGACTTGCTGTTAAGGTTGGTTTCAACAGTTGACGCGTTTCCGTGATTCAAAACTCAAAAATTCAAAACTGTACTTCACAAGAAAACTTGAAAGCGCCAGAAACATTCTGATTTTTTTTCGCACCATGATATAGAAATATGGTCGGAAACACTTCAAAGTGAAGTCAGCATGTTAGAGGAATGAAAATACTTCTAGGAGAGGATATGTGTGCACACGCTTACCTTTTTCCGTCACCGTAGCGTTCAACTAAAAGCTTTTCCCACAGTAAAAGAAGAAGAAAAATGCTGTTTACAGTATTCTTATTGATACTATAGATAGAAAATTTGCTTTTACTATCACCATTGCGTTGAATGAAAAGTTTTTCATTTGTAGGTTTTCCCACGGTAAAAGAAAAAACTCGCTGTTTTTGTAGTATTAATATTGATACAATAGATAAGAATAAGTGTCTGCTTTCTTAAAATTTAAAAAAAAAAAACAGATCGTTAAACTAAATAGCACTAAATTAAAAAGTAGTATTAGACAGACACAAACAGAATTAAAATTTAGTTCAGCGCCACTACATGATTTTTTGATGCTTAGCTAATTTTACTTAGCATTAGATAGACGTGATCTCGTAGTGCTGGCAAGATTGTAGGTTTACTCTTGTTATCTACGAACTTATTGATGATGATGATGATGATGATACTAGTGTTAGTCATGTGAGTAATCCCAACAGCATGCTGAAACAAAGAACAAGTGTATTGTTAAAAATTCAAACAAATTCAATATTTGAATAGAGGATGGTTTTCTGTGTGGATTTCAATCTTCGGAAAATTTGTTGAGTGACACTGCACCTTAAAATCATTTCAACCTCCATTCAACGACAGTTGGGTTACTCAAATGTGCTTGCTCAATAACTTCCCAAAAACTCGAATTTTGCGAATTCCTTCAAAAACGTTCTAGACAATTTATTTTTTAACCGTCATGCCGATTTTGGGGATTTTGTGTTGAAAATTGTGGTACGATGCACAAATTTGATTTGCATCTTCGCCATTCATTATCGGGGGACCCAAAAAAATTTCTTTAAAACTTTACTTAACAGATCAATAAACCAGGTTAAAAAATATTCTGGATTTATAAGTTAAATGCCACTCATATTTTTTTTCAAATAGGACGTTATTCATTTAGCAAATAGATACTGGCTTAATAATGTTTTGTTTGAGTAAAGTTATGATGGATATGGAACCAATTTGTTTAATAAGTTGGTGACGATGATGATGAAACATCGTTAACATTTTGTAATCGCTTTTTCCAAAGTTGAGGAAAAATCATA
>JAQIXW010001362.1:0-19845 GCA_034700685.1 Willowsia buskii | reverse complement strand
CATTTTCATCCAAACGACATACCTGATCCCCTTAAAGAGTGAATGTCCATTTCAAGATCAATCTGCAGGCTTCTATCCTTATCCAAATCGTGTGGATTTGTTGTCTCCAAGAATATATTTTTATATTGTGCTGCATGATTCCGGTGACAGTCCTGTTTTGCAGATAGAAAAACTCAGAATTTAATAAATTGTAAATTACAAATATCCTTAGAAATCAAAATTGACACATTTTACTAACCTCTTTCAACTTATATAAATTTTTCATGAGGATTTAATTGTGGAGGAGGCTCTGCTAAGCTAAATAAACGCAGCAGGGACGCAGGTTGATGTGTAGAAAATTAGCCAAAAATCCATCTTAAATTTGATCCTCCTCCTGGTTTAAAATCATAAGAGAAAATCTTAAGCAAAACTTCTAGCCCATATGATCTACAAGTTTAGGTATATGTGCATCAAAAACTAGGTTTTCACTCACCAGAAACAGTCTGCACCAAAATTCCTATCAATTTTGGCGATGACAAAAGTACAATGAAATAATTTAATGTGCAGTTACAAATTTTGAATTTAGTCAATTATGATTATTTGAGATTCCTCTTTTTATTTCACTCACACAAAAACAAATATAATATCATATGGCAGCACAATTCTCTACCAAATGAAAAATCTCAGTTGTTACACATGATGAATGTCAACTCAAGGTGAATAATATTTTCCAGCACAAGACCACAACAGCAACATGTGTGTATGTATAGCAGTAATCATACTTTAGTAATGGGAAGTTCAACAACTTTTTTTTACAATCTGAGTCTGCATTCCACAGAGAAGCACACAATTCTAAATCACAAGCAAAAAAAACCTGTTGGCCAGTTCATTTTCTAAGATCTCAGCTTGCATGCAACATCATCTCTATATTGGCAAATCATTGTAGATGTCTTATAACATCCAATATAAATACATGCATTTGTATGCCTTATAGTGAAAATGTAACTTTGATTTGTAGGCATGTGCAAGACATAGGAGTACAGTAAAAATGCATGTAAAATATATGTACATAGTTATGCGTAGAAGAAATGTGTGAAAACCACCTAAATAACACCGGCACCGGCTATGCAACCAGCTCAAGCTATACGTTTGTTATGTGTGTATTGTCTAGATTTTCCTTTCAAGCACACCAGACTTACTTGGATCTGGTACATGGATTTTTATACTAACCAAATGAACTGCAGTTTAAGGGCTTAAGTAAAAACTTGTGATGAGGAATGAGAAATGCATTGTTGTAAGCTCATGTTATTCAAGTTATATGACCAGAGGCTATATATGATTTGATGCTCCTGGTGTGGTGTGCATGGGAGAATACTGATGTCATAATTTTTTTTCAGGATGTATGTCTGTCAAAAAAGCATTGTTTATGAATCTATCTTAACATTTGATAATATGAGCACAAAATTGGAATTTTCAATGTCAAGAAATAATATGCTAAATAGTATATCCAAGGATAAGTTCACAGCTTATTTTGCGCAATGCAGCGAGAATTAGATAATTTAATAATAATTTATTAAAGTAACACTCAAAAATGTCCTAATTTTTAACAATTTTATATTCGTGTCGTAAGAAAACAAACTTTTTCAATTTACGGTAAAACTTTTACTTCATGTTAATACTTGTCTTCATAAAAATGATAATCAATTTGAATAGACACTTGATTCAATATTTTCTAAACTTAACTTTTAGTTCTAGTTTTATCTTTAATGATTAAAATTACCTAATTACATTTTGTAGTTGTACCCTAATATATTTTTGCATGATTAATCCTTGTTACAAAGAAGGATGGATGATATATGACGATAAAATATCAAATAATACATTTTCAAATCAATTTTTTAATTATTGAGTAATTTGTTTAATGAATTTTGAATAATTACAAAATTCATATATCAATGTCAATTTACAATGGAAGTATTTTTTGAATAATATAAGAATAATTATTTACACAAAATGTTAAAAAAACAAATACCCTTTACCTTAGAAAATTGTTTTTCTCATTATGCTCCTAAATCTTAAAAATTTACATATTGTGAGTGATAGCTACGAAACAGAATATTTATCATTAATGCAAGTTTTATTTAAATGTGAGATATCACATATTATCCTATGATTATTACCAACGCGAACTAAATTAGATAACAATCTTTTGATATAAATACATTTTTGCATTATCAAGTACGTTACTACCAAGTACACCAGTTTTCCTCCGAGCAAAATATTATCCAAATGCTTATTGTATTTCCGAAGGAATTACATTTCTACACGAGTTCAGAACAATTGCAAAAGTAAGGTAAGATAATACGAATGAAACGAAACCCCACTCAAAGGATTTGGATGCCGCAAGTCCGCTGAAGTGAGTGAAACGCTTAAATTACGTCATGCTCATCGAAAAAACTGTGCATCCATTAAAAGAAAAATAAACATATTTCCTTTAAAACGTTTTGGAGCGGCAATTAATTTCATATCATACCACCAACATGAATGTTAGCAGGTATGAATGAAGTTTAAATAAAACCGGCACCTCCTTTTTACTAGAACGAAATAGTTATGTGCATGATTCATAATCATTTGAAAAAAACTCTAATTATCTTGCACGAAACGAGTATGCCTTAGTGGTTTTTACTCGCAACGAAAAACAGGATCGTCTCAATTGATGGAACGATCGATCCAAAACTGCATGTCCTTCTCTACACTACTAAAATATTAAATATAAACCATTCATGAAGAATGTAAGAATTGACAGCTGCCTTTGAGCATTCAATATTGGATGAGTAAGTAAGTTCGTAAAAGGACATTAGTGTTCATGAAATAGTTTTTGTTTCAAGAAACGGGCACAGGGCCGAAATCAATGACATCTGCCATCTCGGTCAAATATGAAAACCGGGCTCACAACAAATAATATTGACATGCTTGAGCTACTATTACGAACTTTAACCTACTGCACATGAAGTTGGTGGCTTTTTGATAAAATAGGAAATAAGCTCATCCCAATTATTGACATATTGTGTAACTTTAATTGTTGATCCGCTGTAACTATTTTTGAGATTAATATTTTGGTTGCCTGAATTGATGCACATTTTAAAATAATAATATAAGGCACGGGTACAATGAAGAAATACTTTTTCCTTCCTGTGGCCATCGCTATTGTTTGAAGCGATGTCTGTTAATTGTAATTGTAATGACAAAATAATCTTTTCTTATGAATTTACCTTTTTATTTTGTAATACATACCAATATAAAGTTTATGAAAATCTGATACTATAAATTAGTGAGATTACTTAATTCAAAACATATTTTATAATGAGATATGCCTCAACATTGGGCATTGCACAATTATGCTTATGCTATTGCTTTGACAAACTATGCACAATCTCTATGTCTCTATTATTATATTATAATTATTGGAATCTCTAAATTTGTCATCTTTGATACTTATTTGTGAATTTGTCAAAATTAAGTATTGCGCAATGTTACATTAATTTTCTAATATTTGCTTCCTGTGTATTCAAATAAACGTAATTTAGTAATTTAAACGTTCTTCCGCTCAAGTATGATTTGCTCATAAACTTTTCCCGGTGACATTGACGACACATTTTCAGAGTATTACTATGCTTCATGACGAATTAAAATCAGATTATCTGATCCTCTAAATTTGTGATTTTTTGCAGCTGTTTTTACGATTCTAAACAATGAGTATTACTAATAAAAATGAAATTCAAGTTCATAATAATTATTTTCAATAGGAATTCATTCATTTAGAATACCTCTTCTTAATGAATGTCGTTTTAGCTCATTTCTATGAATTTAAATTTGATACAAATGTTAAGATATTGAGTTTGTGTAAGATAATTCGAAGGAGGGAAACAATAATGCAAATATTTGGCCACTTGTACCAAGCTCATCTTTTACATTTATTGCTTGTAATATTTCATAAATGTCTGAACTTATAACAAAAAGATAGACCTTCTACCAATGACAAAATTCACTATTTTCACAATAGTAGATTTAATTCACATTGTATAACATTAATCTAAAACATGTTCAGGGTCTGTAAATGCCTATTATTTAAGATAAGCTTTTGTGTTGAAAATAACTAAAATTGTCCTTTTTCAATATGATATGAGTCGCATATTGACATACATATTTATACAAACTAATCTACTCTTACGTCTGATAAATATTGAAAGCAACCTTCAAACACGCTTTCTCGTGCAGTTGATATTTTAAGTGGGTATTTTAAGAAGGTATTTGGATTTGTGCAAAAATGTATTAAAAAACTGATCTGCTAATATACATAATATTTTTCACTTTTTTAGTTCCCTAGCAATAAGGTGGGAAAATCTTATTCTTTCGAAACAAGCACAATAATTTAAAATGTGCTGCCCATAGACGAAAAATTAGAGTTTCTGAAGGCAAATCCTCATATATCCTGCGTTATTGGCGGTTGACAATGTGAGAATTTTGCTCACGAACAGAATAAGACAGTCATATTTGCCTAAGCGGAAATGTAACAACTGTTTTAAGATTATTGGCAACAGAAAAGAATACCACGAACATTGTCATAAAAGGATTAAATGTAAATGTGATGGTGGAAAAGTATTTTCCCGAAACGCGTGGCTAAAAAATCATCAAAAGCATTGCAAAAATTGGGTAGAAGTTAAAACATACATAACTACTGCCATTTGTTATCAGCATTGAAGCATTCACATACACAATTTGTGATATTCTCGTTCAGCATTAATTTAATTTTTGGTGGTTCCTATATTTCTTCACAATTGAAAAACATATTTATGATTCTTTTAAATTATAGTAATTATTCTGTATACAAAATTGTACATTCGGAATACATTTTATAAATGTCATTAGCTTTGGCTTTATATCTTGATTGATTTTGTTGGAATACAATTCACATCTTTGAACTGCCTTACATCTAATATTTATCATGGCATGATTAAAATCCCTTTTGTAATTATGTCAGCTTCAAACCATCAAACGACAATAGTCTAGCTTTATCTGTTTCGTGGAGGACTCGAAACACAAGCAGAAGTATAAATAATAATATAAGAGTCCATAACAACAGTCCCGGCTATTAGCCGAAATCATTTTCCTAGTAAATTTGAAACGAGGGAAACATGCCATGACAAATAATTATGCGTAAAGCTACCAAATATCCTCTACAGTAAGGATGGTCAGGACCTCAGGTAAACTTTTCACAGCATATTCTCCGTGCTTCTTCTGTTCTGTGGGCAAAATTGCTTCAATAATTACGGCATGCACATTTCCTGAATGCGTCTCCCTGTTGGCCATTGCTATACATTTTGTTTTGACAGTGTTCAAGTTAGTTTTAATGTTTACATTACATTATCTAACGGGCTAGTTTGAGTTTAAATATAAAATGCATGATGAAGTACCAAATGTTTTTGTTGTATTTTTTTGTCTTCACTTTTGACATGATATCCATTCCACAGTAAACCTTTATTCGATGCACAAATACATTAATGTTGAGAATTTCATTTACTTTATTTTTATTCTCGCATCAAAATAGAGAATTGGCCAGCTTCCAGTTACTGGATGGATTCGAGCCCTTCCGTGACTCGATTACTTAAATCTAGTTAAGCGCAATTCTTATTGAGTATGCAAATTTATCTTATGTTAACGATTGCATTCGAAAGAAATTTGATTGTAATTAATTTCTTCCGTCTAAAAAATAGTGTATACCTACCACATATGCCAAAATGCAATGCATAATGTTCAAAGATATAAATGATGAAATGACGTACATTCGTCAGAGAATTCTTTCTTTTTCCTCATGGAAAGGCTATTTTTGCCCTTATAAAAGGAGCCCTGAATTTGTCAAAACTCGGCACGGACTATAATGGAAATTGCCTTTGACTCTCTCAAAAAAAATGCAGCAAGCACTTTTATTTATTTATTTATTTATTTATTTATTCAGAATTCAAAAGTATCTTACACAGTTAGGCTTGCACTAACTTGTTCTAGGCACTTGTTCTTGCAACAGACTACGGCATGACTACGAGAGAATAAGATAATCGGACTCTGTAATTTTGTGATTTTTAAATTGCTGTGAAAATTTGTATTTCGATTCTAAACAATGGCTATGACACATGACTACTGTATTTTACGATTTTACATAATATTTTCTTTGAATTTGACATATTCATTCGACAATAGATAAGAATTCGTTGACAAGATTGGTTTGATAGTTTCAAAAACGAGTGATACTTCGGTATTTTATTTACAGTGAATGTTGTATGAAAGCTGCGTAAAGCGATCGACCTATTCGCGTTGACAAAAAACCGGGAAATAAAACGAAATAATCTGGTCGATCAACGTACTTCACTAATATCTTCTATTACCTACCCTGTCTTGATTTAAAACAGTTAGTGCTATTTAGTTATTTTGCGTGTATTTACTCTTGTTGATTGGTATACAAATTGACAAGCCTAAAATAGTATGTCCTATTTTGAAGTAACTTAAATCCGAGACTACAAAGTTGTGAATTCACTTGTTGCAAGCGATATTTCATTTATTGTGCTACAATACCTCAACATTGGGTATTTGAAAGCAGATACTTGCACTATTGTGTGTAAAATAAATAAGCAAAAAGTCTTACTAAAATTATGTCCTATGTATAATCTTTTTTTAAAAATAAGATTGAGGATCCTTAATAATTTGAGTGACTTTGGCATTTATTATTAAGATCTTGCTTTTTAAAATATTTTATCGTTACATTTGACAAAATATCCATTCAACAATAGATAATAACTATGTAGCATGTGTGCTTCGATGGTTCGAGAAATGCAGTGAAACGTTTGCTGTTATTTGCATTTTACTAATTTTTGCATTGAATTGTAGTACCAAATTTAAGTATCATGACAAATGGCATGACAAATAAAGTAGGTAAAATTTAAATAAATCTACGTTAAAATACCTATTAATGTAAATACATGCAAAAATGTTTCTCTTACTTATCCTGTAAGATTTGTTACGTAGTCCAAGAAAAGCAAGATGACACCCACTAAATTATCTTTGTGTCGTCCTAATGATATCCATCCCGGATACGAACGTTGGATGGAAACATACCATTACAAATATGGGATTCTCTTCTTCAATCACTATTTATTGTAGAAAAGCAAATAGAGGAAACTAAATCGATTGTTCAAATATATGAAAATTGTGAAATTCTCCAAGATCCGCTGTTAAGAATAATTCCCAACATGGGATGTATGGCTCACAATGATTGCCAGAGGCTATTGGGGGACAAAAATTACTCTGGAGGAAGCGATGGAAGACTTGAAAAAATATTTCATGTTATGTGATATACCTCAACATTAGGTATTTCACATTGCTACTTATACTATTGTTTGGTCAAGCCATGAACCAACTATTTATACATAGAGTTGATAAGACTGATTCGAGTACTTTTAATATTACTTGTTTGGAACTTCCTATTCAACAGTCACATTTAAAATGGATTTAAAACGAAAATCGTAAAACTTCCTTATATTATTTAACTCTTGTGGGATGACTCTTAGATTTTTATTATTGAATACGATCATAGGATCAAAAATTTGGTTTTTGTAGATTGAAATTTCAAACCATAATATCAAAACCATGTTGTTTCCTGAGTAAATACGAGTAACTTGCTCCCATGCTTCGACTTCATTGCGGCTTAAATATTCTGGTATTAAACGTAACCAAAAATTTACTAAAGATTTTTCATAAATAAACTTGTTCCTTTAGTATTCTTCGATAAGAATGAAATTTCAAGTGCAATATCAAAAAAGGCACAACATATCAGCAACGCTGATGTTCGAATGCCTTAAGTTTTCAGGAATCGCCTCTCTCACTCCAGTAAACCAAATTAACATCAAATTATAATATAGTTCTGGTGACATACATCTACATTGTGCATTGCACAATGAGTGTTACCCAGACTTGTCAAGACCTTGACCAAGTTTTCTTGCCTTTGAAGATGTGACGGGAAATCAAACTGAAATTCACTAATTTACAGTTTTACATCCGTATACAGAAGTGGATATAAACTGGAAGCAATTGTTCTACCAAAACTTTAAAGTTAACTTTATATAAAATATTGTTTCGTAGCGTTTGGTCTGAATCGAAAATAAATACTGCCTGAAATTTCAAATAAAAAATTCATGCATTAATTTCTTTTTGCCAATAATCGTAAGAATACGGGTGGATTTGTGCAGTTGGAATCTGCGCCATTTTATAAGGCAGAAAATAAATACCTTCCATATGCTGATAATAATGAATCACTATATATATTAACAGTAACGGAAAAAATATAAATAAAATATAAATAACCTTTAGTTCTTGTTGTTTTTTGAAAAAAATATGACATTTAGCTACCCAAATTGTACATATAATGTGCGTATCATACGCAAATATTACGATTATATTATATACGTGTCAATATCCATTTACACTCTGTTTATCTTCTATTCGCAATGTTACCAATTAGCAACAATGTTATATCAACGTCATCATCACCGCCAGACCTGCTCTACCTATCCTTTCATACACACCAGTAACATATTCCCGAACTTCTACTTCATTGCCGTTTCCGTACTTTGGTATTTAATCATAATAAACAATTTACCGAGGATTTTCACAAATAAACCTTTAAAACTCTGCCCTTAGTTTCATTAGTCTTCTCCGAAGACAAAAGGTAATTTTTTAACACTATTTATTATCATCATCATCATCCATATCTTCATAGGTGCAGGTGAGATTGTGTACTGAAGAGTAATATTTATTTTGTTGTTGATTCATAGTATGTAATGCTAATATGTCTGTAAGAATATACTATTTTACGGAAATTGCTTATCCCACCCCAGTAAACCAAATTAACATAGACTTTTTATATTGTTCTGGTGACATACCTCTACATTGGGTATTGCACACTTTAAGCTAAACTATAGATGATAATTTTGAGTTCTCCATAGGTATGGAGAATGGTGGTTTAAAATGGAAAAAAATTTTGTTAGTTAACTTTATATAAAAACTAATCAGTGACGGTTGGTTACAATTGAAAATCGGAATGCAAAAAGTTTAATACTAAAAGACAATGGCCAAGTTTATTCGCTATGGTCTTCTGAATCAGTTAAAGCAGTATTTAAAAAGTATTTCTATTTAGCACACAGTAACCATCTTTTCATTTTCATTACGCGAGAGAACATTTTCATTGATTCTGTATTACTGTTTGTATTATTTTGGTATTTCTATGTAACCCGAAAAGCCCTATCCAATTTTTTGAGCATAATCGTAAGAAGATACATTCTCCTTCTCCTATACTTCACAATACACCCCCAAATTTACGCTCGCCAATTTTTGTAATATTATGCATTTTGAAATTACTAAAACAACTTAAGAGTCCAAATTCACAAATCCAAGTTTTTATTAAAACATTTCTTACGTTAATAATTCCTTTTTATAGGAAAAGGATTACAGTCAACCATTTGTAATCAATCGCACGCAAGAAAATTATAAAATGTTAGATCCTGGATCCTACGACCAATTAAAAATACTATTCGGATTGTATGACTGAGGAACAATCTTAGACACTAAAAGTTAGTACCATTCTATATCCACATTGAAATGATATGATCAATAACTCTACCCTCCTAGCATAGCGGAGACCAGCAAAGGTTGTGGAATTAATGAGATAATATCTTGCGCTTTTTATTTCATTGCAAAATTTACCATAATGAAATGAAAAGGTGTTTTCACCAAAATATTGTAAGAAATGCAAGTTACATAATGTAAATGTACTTTTGATAAATTTGAATGAAACCAGACAGTCTCGTTTTATCATTACGATCTTAGCAATAAGTTACTTATAATGCCAAAAAGATAAGCTAACGATGACGTATCAGGGTATGCTTTACTCTGATACGTAGTTTCTAAGGATAAGGATAAATCTTAAATATTATGTCCTTACATCTGACAAAAGTCAAATTCCAGATTTGCAAACTGGCCCTTAACCGAGTTTTTCTAACGTCAAGTAGCAACCTGAGTAACCGTTCTTTTAGGAAAAGCCATTGGCTATGCTGGCCATGCCATCTATAAAAAATATTTGCTGGAAGTGCCGATATTTCAGATGCAATGTCTCGAACTAAAACCGTAATTACCGACAAGCACCAACAGTTAATGTACTTGAATGCAAACATCATTGCTTTTGAGGTCCAACAGAACCACCACATGACAGATTTTATTTCAAAATTACAAAGTTCTTTGGACCAACTGAAACTCAACGATACTGCTCAAAATGACAAGTTAGTAAACTCTATTTATGCCGGTGATTTAAATTTACATAGTACTCCGGCCGCGATTACTAACACTTTAGTTCTTATGACAGAAGCGTTATATCTTAATGACCTTCTCCATTCATGTAACCATAATTTGTTACCTCTCTTTATAGACCTATTTACCTTACTTGTTACAGATTATGAAACTATCTGTTTCCTAATACAAATGAAGTGCTCCTTCACATCAATTTTCCTATTAAAAGAGTAAACACAAGAAAATACGATGTTTTTCGCATACAATCGATTCTCATTTTAAAAGATGATCTTATCTGCAGCTTTGATTACAACGATGATCATGCGTGACAGTATCGTACCTATCTCGTCCTTATTAGGCGATCAGTGTAGCTATAAAACTAAATTGTGCCGAATTGATCCAGCTAAGATTCAAAACCTTAATTCAGATCCTTAATCCAGTTCCTAACTATAAAATTCACTTATTTCACAAAAAAATCCATTTGATGCGATATACCTCAACATTGGGTATTTATTGCACATTGTTATTGTTACTTGTAAATTAATTATGATATTCTTTAGGATGACTCTATTGTTTAAAATATTTTGTTTTGCGGAATAAAATTTTATAACATAATTAAAGCTTATACTTATTCCTGAGCAAATATGCCATTTAGTTTACTACCTTTTAGTTTAAAAATGTCATCCATGCCCTCCGTTCCTCCAACTCTTCATTTAGTTTACTACAGTTTCACATATCATGTGTGCATAAAATGCAAATATTTCAATTTCATCCTACATAGGTCAATATCCCTTTTCAAATTCCTCTTAAAATCTACCTTGTGCTTTTGTACCAGGTGGCAACAAATATCAATATAATAATAATCAATATTTCAAACAAGAACGTACCGGGAACTAAAAGTCACAAATAAACTTTAAAACCTCCGCGTTTAGTTTTGTTTGTGACGAATTAGACTCCCAGCGCAATAAAAAGGCAAAACATCAGAAAAGCTGTTATTCACATGCCACATATTTTACGGAAATTGCTTATTCCACTCCAGTAAATCAAATTAACATAAACATTTTATTTAGTTCTGGTGACATACCTCTACTTTGGGTATTGCACACTTCAAACTGAACTTTAGTAATTTCAGTAATAATGAAAAGTTTAAAAAGTATATTTGATTATCACACTGCATCGCGTTTTCATTTTCATTACGCATTGAAAGATTTTTTCATTCTGTATTACTGTGCGCGTGTATTGCTCTAATATTTCAGTGTAATCCAAAAAATTCTATCCCGTTCTTTTCGCAATTTTACAAAGACAAGAGTGAATTTTGGCAGTTATAACCTGCACGACATTATAAGACAGTAAATAAATATTTTTTAGGAAAATTCAGAGTACAAACTCCAAATAGTGTGGTTCTATATGCCTTATGGAGCTATTGAACCTGATTTGCATTACTCAACGATTTCCGCAATAGAAATTTATATATTATTTAAAAGGCAGCATTCAATTTTTGAAACTATAATCCTTTTACAGTAAAAGCGAGATAAATGCTTTTCACAAAAATAGTCAAATTCATTTCACTCGTAAATAGAATAAGTAGTAGCATGGCACGTTTTTTTTCTATACGGTTGGATTAAGTAGTTTTAGTGGTTCCAAAAATGTCAATTGCATTTGGATCTAACTTAAAACTTAGCAAATATTAAGAAAAACCTTTATGTTGAATTAAATAACCCTACAGTTTATACGTAAATTTGCAGATGATATATTTTTTAAATCTATAAAATTAAATTGCACATTTCCCAATTACCACTATTGTAACCCTCACCAGTATATACTTTTTAATATTTTCGCAATATTTGCCTATCATATTGAATTTTCATTTTTTCTACTCTACCTTAGTTATCTTTAAGGACATCTAATAAATTTCCCTTAATTATAACCAAAGAATTGTAAAACCTATAAAAAATGCAACAGCAATTTGTTATCAAAATTGATTCTTAACAACTCAAATCATCTTATGTATTGTATACATAATAATCATATTAAAGAGACTAATTTGGAATTTTATGGAATAACCAACATGTTCAAAAAACAGTGAATTGTTTACACGTACCAATATTATGATGGAATTATTTGGATAACTTTCTTAAAAATCATATTTTATATTCAAAACAACAATCATCTGCTGGACCACTATTATCTGACAACTTGCAACCAGTGATATTGAATATGATGTTATGTTAGCTAACTAAATCCATTTTCATCCAAACGACATACCTGGTTCTCTTATAGAGTCAGTGTCCATTTCAAGGTCAATCTTCACGCTTTTCCATCCTTATCCTGATCGTGGGATTTTTTGCCTTCAAAATCAGAATTTTCTTCTTGCGTTGCCAGATTCCGAGGACCAACCTAGTTTTAAAGGTACAAATACTCACATTGTAATAAACTGTTAGTTACTAATATCTTTATAAATGAAAACTTACACGTTTTATTGGCGGCTTAAAACTCACAAAAAGTGACATCCAGTCTAAAACTGTAAAGGCGGCTTTGCTAATGAAAATAAACGGACCAAGAAAACTTGCTTAGGTGGGAAGAAAATACCAGAAATCCTCCTTAATTTTGCTCCTCCTTGTTTTGACAATGGCAATGACAATGACAGAGAATCTGAAACAAACATTTGGAGCTCATAATATATTTGCACTTATCTATTAATTCAGGTTTTTCCAAAAACTAATTTTTGCTCACTATAAAGTGTCTGTAAATACAATATAATGATAAAATACAATGTAGCAAGTTTTTAGTTGCAAATTTTGCAATTTTCATGATTTGAGATTTCTCTTTCACTTCCACACAAAAACAAAAGAAAAAATTTTATACGGCAACTCAGTTTTCCACCATATGAATAATATCAGTAGATGAGCAAGATGAATGTCAACTCAAGGTGAATAAAAAATTTCTTGAGAAGACCACCTGTAAATTGTGTGTATGCATACCAGTAATCATACTTGATTACTAAAAAGCCCAACAACTTTATGCTCCGCATATCTTTCAATCTTTCTCTCAAGCAGTTTTTCACAACTTGTATCCACAATGCAGAGAGAAATACAGAAGTCCAAGTCATAAGCGAAAAAAACAGATTGACCTTCATTTTCCACCAAGATCTCAGCCCGTATGCATCATTATCTGTATATTGGCAAGTAGTTGTGGATAGGAAAATTCTATATAAATGCATGCATTTGTACGTCTTAGGGTAAAAATGTTGCTTCGCTTTTTCTGATATTTGCAACAGGTAGGAGAACAGTAAAACATGTTTTGGGGCTGCAATGCGTGAACAACAATGCATTATGTCATATAAGTGATACCGGCACATGAGACACATAGGAAACTTGCTCTGTTCCGGAGTGAAAAGCATTTTAAAGCTGACCAGAAGAACAACAATGTAAAATTTAAAGTAAAAAATGTGTGATGCGGGATGAGAAATACTTGGTTGTGAGCTCATGCCTTTCAAACATTATGACCAGAGGACGAGAAGGCCAGTTATGGTATATGGTTTAATGCTCCTGTAGTGATGTGCATGGGAAAATAATTTCATATTCCATGAATATTATAATCGTTTAGTGAAAATGTTTATTTAGGTTTTATAACATTATTATGGAAGAATACTTACATAAAGAACACATAAAACATGTTGTGTTTTTTAGTGGGCTTTAAATGCAATTAATGGGATACATATAATAAGTTCCAAAATAGCTATGATTTTAAATATAACCCAACACTTACTTAATGACATGAACAAATATAAATACGAATTTGGGGAAATATATGTGATATCATAATTCATAGTTGTATTTAAATATTTGTCTTGTCGCATAATTCATCCTTATCTACAAAGTTCTAAATATATTTAAATAAACGTATCTGATGATAAATTAGCACATACATATGTTTGTAACACAAGACAATCTGCCTTTACATTAAGGCATTGTTTTTACACGTTTGAACATTTGAACCACCCTGCAAACCTCAGCAGCTTATAGTCAAGAGGTCAACCGAGTCGTTGACTTAAAAATGCAAGTTTCCCCCTTTCCCCCAGTAAATTGTCAATAATGGTTTAATGTGTTCTTTGTTTTGTTGTTTTCTGGCTTCTTGACCTCTACAAGGTCAAAGGTCAGTTACAACAAGTTTATTATTTGATGCGAGAACTGCTGATTTTCATTGTCAGACATATTATGCATAGATAAACCTTAAATTATGTAAAACGTGTAAAGTAGTTTAAAAGCACATAAAATATCAAGTCATAATTATGACGGAACTTTCATCTCTGTTAAGTGTCCCTTCAAATTTCTAATCTGCAGAGGATTAATTAATCACCAACAAAATCACCTTCAACCATGAATAAATAGTTCAACTTAATAAAAATTTAATAAAAAGTGGCACAAGCTCAAAAAATGTGTTTACTTGCTTAATTATTATTATTTCTCAAGAACTGGCTCGCTAAATACACGTAGCTTTCATGCCGTGTCGACAGCGTCGTAAGAATTTCTGGAAACATCACACCGTAAAGTCTTCTTGTTCCCTTCATCAGATATTCAATATCATAATAATTATTTTAATTTGTGCATTCTAAATACATTTCCAGAATGCACTTTACCATTGTTCATATCAATACATTTATTTTTAATGTACTGCACCGGATACGGTTGCCTTAGACAATTTTTTTAAATAAAAAATTATCTTTATGCGCTTTATCTTTTTCAAAACTATAGTAATAATAATATTTAGTTTTGAATGCTTAATGGAATCGAAATCTATTTGAAATCTTCTATATGAAAATAAACTTCTCCTGAAATTTGTTTGCTAACTTGCTTCCTAATGAATACCTCTACTCACCAGTCTGATCTTTCTATTCCATAATTCTATTTTGAGCGATTTACTGTTGCCTATAAACGTATTACGAACGTATCATGTCACGCGTAGACCTTTCCGAAGGTTACAATCTAAATATCATTCACAGTCATAAGAAAACGTTAGGGGATTAGATTATGTGATTCCAATAAACTTTCCAATTACTTGCATTCGTAACGTATATTCGTGTTTCCTACTTACTATTTCCTACGATATTTTGTGCCATAGAAATTACTCTTGATTGAAAACTTGTAAATACATTCAGAATACATTTTCTGAATGCAATAAAAATGCATATAGCATTTTTTTAAATGCAAGATGAACTGTGTGATAACCAATTACCACTGAGAAACCCAACCTTAAAATTTACAATGATGAATATAGACTCAATAAAAGCATGCAGATTTAGCTCGTTACATTAACTCAATTTCTGCTGCAAGCTAATAAAAATAACTTTGTTTACTCACGATAGTAAAGCTTTTCAAGAATAGTCATTTACCGGGGATTTTAATATTTTCCTAAATGGAAATTTGTCGCGACCATATTAAAACACACTTGACAATCTTTGTAATATTATTATTTTAAGTACTAATATCTCAAATTTTAACAAACAAAAGTCAGACTTTGTAATTACCTATAACAAAATTCACAATTTTCCGGTTTTTCAAACTGTTCAATATTTCATTATGCGATTCAGTAGTAGTTTCGAATTCACATCATAAAGCACTTATTTAAAAATAAGTTCAAAAATCTTTAATTACTTATAACGTAAGATATGTTTTCGATATGGTGATCTCTCTATCTTTTATTCCTGAATAAATATTTTCTTTTTGTCCTTTTCAAATAGATGGGTTCTTATTTATTATCAAAGTACATTGGCACTCTAAAATATCCACGATGGTTTTTCGGAGAATCAATTTGTGGAGTCTCATAAAATGCCTTGACAATAACAAAATTTTATATTCTGCACGGCAGGTTTTTAAGATATTATTATAGCTCTCATGTTTCTCAACAATAGGTAACACAAAACTACTTATCAATTTTTAGAATCATATTAATTATTTTGTGTAATGACTTTAGAGCATTCAGAATACATTTTCAAAATGTCATTGGTAGTAGATTTACATCTAGACTTATTTTGTTTGCACATATTTGAATTGCCTTATATTTAAAATTATTATGGCGGGATTAACACAATTTTTTGTGTATATTTCTCATATCTCAACCATTAACAAAATAGGGTTGTTTTCATAAAATAAAACTTACAATATTCCGTCCTAGGTATAAATACTTTGACCAAAAATTTGTCAAGCATCAACAGGACAATTAATGAGCATCTTTACCGCAGGGATATGACTAGCTTAAAATTTAAAAAAATAATGCATTGCGACAATGATGAAATTTATGTCGTGTTCCCCCAAATAAAATTAAACAAACCAATATATTCATGAACCTCAAAATACGAAAATACGAAAATAAATAAGCGTACCTATTTATGTATAAGAATAAATATATACTCATACAGAAATACTTGATGAACTTCATCATCAACACGTAGAAATTAGGATGCATAACCAATAACATATAGAGAACAGCTTGGATAAAACATCAATGGCATTTGCCATCTAATACAAAATATCCGAAAACGGGCTCATACTATTTTAAAGTGACTTAATTGAGAGACTACAAATTTGATAATTCATTTATTTTCATAAAGATATTTGATTTGGTGATACTTCAACATTGTGTATTGCAAACAGATATAGAATCATTATATCTTTACATTTGACAGAATATCGATTCGACAAATAAAACAACTATTTTGCATGTGTGGTTCGCTATCCTCAGATCAACAGTGAAATGTCTATTGTTATTTGCATTTTACAATTTTTTGTTTTAAGCGGAGTACCCAATTTCTCCCAGATGTTGCATGACAAATGCTATGAGTACCTGGTACCTCTAGAGAGTCAGTCTCCATTTCAAGGTCAATCTGCAAACTCTTCCATCCTTATCCTGATGATGTGGTCTTAATGTCCCCAAAAACAGCATTTTACAGTCCCCGAAATATGATTATAGATTTTCCTCTTCCGTTGCAGCATTCTGGTGGCCGACCTGTTTTAAACATGCAAATATCCAGTATGTAACTAATTGTCATTTACTATAAATTATCTTTGAAATCAAACTTGACATGTTAACTAACCTCTTTATTCAACCCACAAGAATGTGTCATGAGGAATAAAACTGTGAATGCGGCTCCTGATAATGAAAATAAACGCACCGCAGAAACTGGCTGATGTGGGAGCAAAAACGAACGGAAATCCTCTTTAATTTTGATCCATCTGGTTTTGAATAATGACAATAATAATAATAATAATGAACTCATATAACCCATAAATTCAGGTGCAATTCAAAAATAAGCTTTTTACTCACGAGAAAGTTTGTGCCAGAATCCCTATAAGTTTTGACGATGATAAAATAAAATGAAACAATCCAATCTGCAGTTACAAATTTGTACTTAGTCAATTAACATTAGCTGTGATATCTCCTTCACTTTCACACACATACACCGTAACAAATATAATGTCACCTGGCAACTCAGCTTTCTATCAAATGAAGATTGTCAGTAGTTCCACATAATGAATGTCAAATCAAGGTGATATAAAAATTTTCCTGCAAAATCTCATCTGTAAGCTGTGTGTATGCATCGCAGTGATGATACTTTAGCACTAAAGAGTCCAACAACTTATGCTCTGCATATTTTCAATTTCTCAAGTAATTTTACAACTTGAAGAGAGAAGCGCACAAATCCCAGTCAAGAGCGAAAGAAACTGGTTGACCTTCATTCTCCACCAAGATCTAAGCATGTATGATCATCTGTATATCGGCGAAAAGTTGTGGATTAGAGCATCCAATATAAATACATGCATTTGTATTCCTTACGGTACAAATAAAGCTTTGCTTTTTAGATGGGTGCAACTGTGCAACAAGTGGGAGAACAGTAAAAAATGCATGTAAAAAATACATTCATTTTCTTGCTGCAATGTGTGGACAATAGAGCATTATAAATAATACCGATTACATAACCAGCTCAAACTATACACATAATACAATGAATGCATTGAGTAGATTTTCCTTACACACATATGAAACTTGCTCTGATCCGGAGCAAGAAAATTTTTTAAAGGAAAAATCAGATGAACAAGTGCATAAAACCTTAAGTGAAAAATGTGCGATTCGGGATAAAATGCATTGTTGTGAGCTCATGTACTTCAAACATTATGTGCAGATAACGAGACGTTGTGATACTAATTTCACTTTCCTTGGATTCAGCAATTTTTTATTGATAATATTTATTTATGATTTACAACATTACGATAAAAAATTCAATCATATATTGGCATAAAACAGCTCGTCATTTAAATTGTTAGTCTTAATAATGGGCTACATGTGTTCCAAAGTAACATTGATTTTAAATACATATATCTTAACTTTTAATAATATGAAGTTACATTGTGAATGAATAATACGGGGATAAGTTTACAATCTATTTTGCACAATGCAGTGGGAAAAAATTACTAAATTACAGTGCAAAGTTGCCCTCATGTATTTTTCTTGTCTTGTAAATCATCTTTGTCCGCAAAGTTCTAAATTTTATTTTAAGATTTCATTTTGAAAGGTAAATAAACTTATACATAATACATATGCTTGTAACGCAAAACAATTTCCCTTTACATTAAGGCATTGCTTTCTTGACAAGCTAACATATCTTAAAAAATTCTCCACGCAATCTATGCTTCATACAAACTAAACTATTTAAGAACTCCAGAAAAATTACGCATGACAAGTGGAGTAATACATTCATGAAACAAAATAAGATTTTAGGAACGCTAAATAACCATAGGTTAGAATGATACACGAGTTTATATGTTGTAACAAAAAAGGCTTACTTAGCATCGAGTAGGGCCGTACTTGTATTTGAACTTAGCCATCTATTTATAATATGTCTTTATATAAGTTTGATATTATTTTAATATAAATAGGAATTTCTTTACATTTGAAATCCTCTTTTGCTAAATCCCTTCTCCAAATTGGTCATCACTATCTTCTGTTTTGGATTTGAGCAATGATCAAAACCTGGCGATCAATTTTTTAGATAATATATCTCAATTTCAAAAAGCTCTTTCAGTTAAAAAATGCTTATAGAAATATACAAATGCTATTTATTAGGAGAATTTCCTTTTTATTATTCTTTAAAGTTAAACTAGTACTATCATCGTTAAAACCGGTAAAATATTATGAGACTATCTTATTATGGTATTAACCAAAAAATGGTAAATATATGAGAAACGAAAACAAAAAAGTGACAGAAAAAAGTTTCTTGATGTACAAATTAGAGAGTGTCTTCCTGCGCCATAAGCAATATTTACTGAAATCACAGAAGCAATGAACCTCAGTTTATATAAACAAGTTCAAATATTTCTAGATAATTGACACTAGATATAGTTACAATATATCAATAGTAATATTCAAATATATATTGACCTGGAACTGTGCATTCTGAGTACATTTTCAGAATACACTTTA
>JAQIXW010001361.1:0-19847 GCA_034700685.1 Willowsia buskii | reverse complement strand
AATTTCTTATCAAGCCTTCTTCCCTCCTTATATGATTTTCCCGAACACCAGGATGAAGTCATATGATATCATGATACACTCCGAATGTGATGATGGTGATAATAATGAATCTGAATCTAACATATCTTCTTCCTCCTTCTTTCATTCCTTTTCCCTTTCATAGTACACAATACCAGCATTTTTATATCATCCTCACCACTAACACCATCGTCATGCACATCGTTTTTTTCAAAAGATGAGATGTTTTTCTCCATCTTCTCGCCTGCAAGCTTAGCTGATCATCACCATATCACCACCACCAATATCATCATTTATTATCAGCATCGCTATCACTATCATCATCGCCATGATGATCATTAGAAGAAGCATAATATATTATGTAGTCTTCATCATCCTCTTATTCTTTTATCTTGTGCTCATCATCACCAACATTAAGCAGGAACAGCACAGCTGAAAAAAATTCTTTTAAAATCAGACTATTCGCGAATATCCATCTTCATGTCGGCTGCTGCTGCCTGTATCCTCCTCATCATCATCATCTTCCTAATATGATCATGATCATCATCGCACTCAACTCAACAGCCCAATGGCTTATATATTATTACTGCACTAGTTGCATTACTCGTGTATTACCCTCTGTGTGTACTTAAAAATTGTTACCTGTTCTTTTGATAAGTACTTACATATTATTATCATTGTAATATGGTTTGTTGCAATGGTGGCTACTATCTCTGTAAGTACTTCTCTTTGACAAAAGGATGATCCTTGTGCCTATGAAACGCTGATATTACAGCTGCAACCGCCAGTTACTAGGATAAAGCGATAAATACAATAAGTGATAGAGACAAAGCGATGTGGTGGTGGTATGTATGGTTTCAATAGTAGTAGCAGTCGTAATAATACTCAAAGTAGTTTATGTACTAGTGAAACTTCAAGAAACCAAACCAAAAAGGCTATCGACCTCATCTCACAACATTTTCGTTTGGACTCTCATCTATCTCTTCTCACTGTCTATCTCTCTCCTTCTCTCTCTCTCGATCTATCCATAATGCTATCATGCATGCCTTCAACAACTACTACATAATCATTCACATCACTTGCATTACTTTACCATTTCATCTATCTCACAAGATGATATTATGTAGGTATACGTGTGGATTCATAATATGTTCTACCAATAAATAGGTAGTAGTAATATTGTTGGTTATAGATGATAAAAAAAGTGTACTGGTAAAGGTAATCACTTTTACTCTCAATATTTTAGACTTGCTCGCTACTGCCGGTTTCCTATTTCTTTAGGTACCCTGACAGGAACGAGAGAGCCTAGTGCCTACTGAGGTTTTTCACGTTTTTCCCAGGATAATTGAAACGTGCATTACAGCGTGCTCTAGAGAAACGAGTGAGTTGTTCTGAGCACTTTAATTTTAAGTGCTCTCCCGATAAACTTTTGTTGGGTTTGTGCACTTAAACTATGGAGGCGTTTCAAAAAATTGTCTGGAGTTTAGAAAATTTTGTTATTACTGTTATTCAATTACAACTCGTACTCGTAAGTTTTTTGGTGTGTAGGAAGTACTGCCATTTATATTTGTCATTGAAGTCTCCCATGAAGCAGTGACCTGGAGAAAACATAAATAATTGGCGAAACATGAGACAATGAGGAACCAAAATGATATGAAAATTGCCAATCATTCAAACGACGGATATTAAGTATACGTAGGTATACCAAATAATGCTACAAAATATTCCCGGTGTAATAAAAGTAGAAAAATTATCGAGGCCTCTAGTTGTCCATCCACTTAGCAATGACATTTTTGGCCTGAATTAGTAAAATGCTGCTGATTTTATCACCAATAATTGGCGAATTCACAACATGAAGTAATCCATACTAGGAAATTTCACTGGATCCAGTGACAAATGGACAGCTTTTCATGGACAGGCATGAATCATTACCAGGTGGAATTTATAACTGCTTTCATACATGGGCTTTTTTTTCCTGATTGACATTTTTTTAGCTTGATTTATCACAAAACGTTAGAATATTATAATAATAATTCTTATTATCTTAGCAACAATTGCAACCACGTGACGTGTGAGTTCATCACCCTCTCTCTTGCCGGTGACTATATTTTGTCCTGTATTTCCCTTCCTGATTATTATTGTGGTTCCTTTCCTTCTTCTTCAGTTTTGTAAGAAAATGTTCCTTCCTTACCACTTTTGCCGCTGTCCTGCTAAAGGCTCAACAGCAAAATGACAAGGAGATGATGTTATGACGTTTTATGATCTGATGATCTATGATAGTGACGATGATAATAGTTGATATAGGCGCGATAAAATATTTTTTTTATACAAATTTAGTAAAAATGTAGCCGGCCATCTAAAAAAAGTGTGTATTTTTTCAAGGCATGAAAGTCAAAGATTAGAGTTCATAGGATGACGATCATGCTGATGATGATCACCTCACCGCCACGACAACCATTGCTGCCGCCGTCACTATCAAAATCAACAACAAGATGGGCATGAAAAGTCATAAGGGGGCTCGAATCAAAGGTTTTTGACCCAAAACTAGGTTACTACAATATTATCGCTACTATAAACTTACTAAACATGCTCGTTGTCTTGTATCATGAGCAACTATATGATTGGTAACTGCATAAGAAACTGGCTCTCTGTCGATGAGCTTGTCGTGATTCCTTTTCGCGTTGCATAGTTTACTCGATCAACTGTGTGTGATTATGAGATATACAGAGAAAAACAGCTAAAAACACCATCCACGTTGCACTCCAACAACAGACCAGAGATCAAAAGTGTGCGTGGCATGGGTGTCCGTAGATTTTTGCTTTTCTTCCTATATATTATATTTTTCTTTCCCTTTTTCGATGCAGTAACTATAGAAGGTGTATAATCATCATGAAGAGATTTTTTTGCTTAAAAAAACACCTATCCCTTTTGGCTCTTCCTTCCTTCCTCTCTTCTTCCACTGCAAGCTAACATCACCACTCATCATCGATCCATGCAAAAAAAAAGAACAAAGAGGAGTGGATGTTGGACGGATGGATAGACGAAGAGACGGCCGGTGAGGCGGTGGGTGAAGGGAATCTAATTTGCCGTTGGTGTTGCTCGTGTTGCTATGTAGCTTGTTTGCAGTGGAATCATGATATTTTCGCATGATGAGTAGGAAATGATGAGCTTACATAAATCTTTTGTATTTTCATTTCGTGTTATATGGACAGGTTGGATTTTCACATTTTTAAAAAACTCATGTAAGCATACATTGTACGCAATCAGCTATTATGAAATTTAAGACTGGAGCCATTTTTCCAGAAATTTCTTTGACACTTTTAATTCAAACGAATTTTCTTTTTGCAAGGTTAACCATGGAAAAACTTGTACCTATAAGAGTAGGATGTACGTAGGACTTATTTATTCCTTACAACTTATTACATAAAACATGCAAATCACAGAGAAAAATATCATATCCCATTAAACGTGCGCAGAGGTGCATGCATCAGATATCATCCTGCTTAATTTCATAATAAAACAGAATTTTTAAGACGCTGAATGACATATCACGCCATTTTGTTGCAAAAAAGCGGAATAAATAAAATTTTGGATGAAAGATCAAAATAGCGATAATGATGGTCGCATAAGTCTGTCAAAACTGTCAATCCATTTAATACATTTTAGTTCTCAAATAAAAGATTGCACAACTACTCCTGTTTTTCAATCATCAAGTATATAAAAATGATTCCAGATATTTTGTTACAATTTAAATATTTCCAGCTGTTTTCCGTCGTAAAAAATTACAAAACTGCAGGGGCTCTAAATGCATTTTCCACTTACTGTCAATATCATGGCAACTACAACGGAACGACGATGTCAAAAAAATTCACATGATGTGACGCCATATTAGTGCTCATCTCCCGTCAGCATTTTCGAAATTAAAATAAATATCAGTTATCGTAAACCAATTCCTGGAAAGTAACCTTTAAAAAATGCTAATCAACCATGGAAACGAATGAAACGCTGCCCGTGTGCGAATTGAAATTGAAAATTCAACTACAAATCAGGCACCTTTTGCAAAAGCATCTGTTTTTCCACAAACTTCGATAAGATGAAATAAAGTACAGTACCTACTTTTAAAATATTACATGTATTATGCATAACAGTAGGTACCTACATTTTATGTACATACTTTCCCCAATCAAACAAAAAAACCAAAAGAATCTGTTGTGTTTATGGTTCCTCAAAACTTTTTAATGGTTATATGATGGTAAGGGCTCCCCCCTTTTTTAAATTATATAAAAGAGGAATTTTTTTAAACAAAAAAAATAAAGACTTTTAGTTTCATTGACCCCAGAAGTAGTAGTGGTGATGATGTCTGCGAGTTGAGTGAGTAGAGATAATGTAGATTGTAGTGAGCACTATTACTACTACCACGACTATGTATTATATTATCATTATCATTGTTATTACATTACTACTACTCCTTAACTACATTGTTGTAATGTAATGCATGCAAAAAAAAAGTTTAACTTGCTTGGTTGGTTGGCTGACTGACTGAAGCTGATGATGATGATGTTTGGTTGTTGGTGGCCTGGCATAGAGCTTTACAATATAGTAGAGAATAGTCATAGTCATTACAATTTTTTACGTAGGTACTACAACCACCACGACTACTACTACCTTCCTTTCATCAACAGCGTCAGTGGTAGTCAGAGTATCCTTCCTTTTTTTCTATGCAATCTCATCATCATCATGATCATCATGAAAAAAAAAGTAAAGTTGAAAAGCAGGTATGCATATTTATAAAGGGTTTAGCGACTCTGATCTTGTTACTACTATGAAATAAGTAGAGAGATCCTTTTGCATCAATGCAGGCCTGCCAAAATTGAAATTATTTTAATCTTGATGAATGCTACTGAATTTAACAATTAATCTGGGCATAATAATGCGTGCACTGTGGACTCCAATTTTTTTCAAGAAAAAAAAAATATATAGACTGGCTGTTGCTCACAGTAACAGAACAACAAGTTAAGCAATATTTTTTGGCCTCTGTATGTGCTAGCAAGTATGTTCATTATTTAAAAATCAAAAGTGCAACTTATGGTGTTTGCTGATCTACCTTCATTTTATTTGTATCAACACCTCACTATAATTTTGTTTCCTTCAAAAATCGTGTACAATTAATAGCATGTATAATTTTTAAACGTACCCTTTTTTCAAAGAAGGACCAAAACTGCATTAATGCTAATTTGTTGGGGTAGTGCAGTGCACTGTGTGGGCAATCAGTGCACACACCTTTGAAGCAGTTCAACTATCTCGATTACTTTTCAGAACTTAACTGTATTAGAAGTTTTTTTTAAAATTTTATAATAGGTTATCAAACACTTAACAAAAGTCACCATTAATTTAATTATTATTCTCGCATCAACAACACCAGTGGAAAGTGAGTTCTTCTTTGTGATTTGATTCATATACTTTGTTCTAGTCCTACCTGTCTAATTATTATTCTTCCAAGTTTACTTTTTCAACTATGAACATGCCAAAAAGTAGATGTAGTTTCCATACGCAGGAATTCATCTATGCAGCTAAATAGGATGGTTTGGCACACTGCCTGTTTCTCTCTTCTTTGTTGACTGATAAGCCTTTTGTTGATGCCTGTTGTCGTTTACCTCCTCCTGGTGCTGTTGCTGCGGCTACTGGTAACGCCTGTGGAGTTCACCTTTATTTCGAAGAAAGAAGATACTTCATGCTCTACACACAAAAAAAAACCTTTCCCATTTTCACCTTGTCCTCATCTCTTCTTCTCTAGTCGTCACTTGAGCTAAGTTTTCGTTGCTCTGAATCTCAATAAGCGCTTCCTCAACAAAATATGTTCGAGGTTGACTGAGAGAGTGCATCATAAATGATGAGATGACGTCCAAAAAAGCAAAAGGGAAATATCATGCATAAACTTTTTTCTTCTTTTTTACTTCTTAACTTGCTTGTTTTAATGATGATGATGGCAACGTAGAATTTTTTAAAGGAGAAGAAGTCGCAGATTCTGTTTTCAGGATTGAAACACTAGACTATTATGAATGATATGATGACGACTATTACTTTGCCTTTAAAAAAAAATCTGGCTCCATACAGACAAAAGATGATGCGTGTAGTTAGTTAACCTTTTTTGTCCTCATAGTATGAGTATGTGTGTATGTAATAATATTATCTTAATTGTCCTTTTTATACAACGTTATATCTCATTTAAATAGTCGACAGTGAATAAAAACAGAAAAAAAGAAAAGTGGTTGTGGGGATAACAGGGAGCTGAGAGGATTGTGCCAAAGATGTGTTTTTAAAATATATAGTATGTTATTTCAAGATAGTAAAGTGTTTTAAAAAATTCGAAAGAAAAGGATGGTTTTTCTTTGTCGTTCTCTGTGAGGATATCTGGTGCCTTTTTTTAAAGGAAAATTGTACTAAAGTAAATGCGTGTGTGTGATTATTATGTATTTTGCATATTATGTATACTTACATGTTATTTATTTTACTTAAAGGATTTTAAATTCAAGTTTTTATTTAAAAAATCTTTTTGTCTGGTTTTTGCTACCTGTTGCCTCTTTGATAATGTGCACACACACACACACACAACACTTGATTATAAAACAGACATAATCACAATTGAAGTAGTAGACTAGCAAGTAGTATTCCTATCAATTCAAAATACTTAACTTTTATTTAGAAAAGATTACATTAGATTTTTGCGTAGAAGCAGTTAGTGAGAGTGTGTATTGCCGAACAAAAGATGTGGTTGAATCAAAGTAAAAAAGTGAATCTGATCAACAATACTGCTACATAATAGCAACAAGCGAATGTATAACTTTAGTATGAGCAAAGAGCCAAAAAACCATAGTTGAAAAAAAGATTTTTTTTCTGTACTACCTACCCATATAACCTATTCGACTAGTTTTCTTCTTTCATTCTTTCTTTCTGTTTTCTTGAACCCTTGCATGAACTTAACTCACTCACTGATCATCATAAATGCTGATCATGGCGATGATGATGAGAGGATCTCCACCAGAAACCATCGTAGAGTGAAAATGAAAATGGTATTCTCTTGTTATTGCTGTTATGTAACAATGCGAAAAGCACACATTCAAATGGTAGCGAGAAGCGAAGGTAAATGACTTGTTTGTATGAGTACACACCAAAAATGTGTACTTTGAACAAAATGCACATGAGAACAGACAAGTTGGATTTGTATCAAGCTTCTGACTGCCTTCATTTTTAAATTTTGCTTTTAAAACTTGTACCATTCAGCTCAATACTCGACTCGTCTGTCTAGAAGTTTGAACAATAATAATATAGGTACCAAAACTATCAACAATGTAGGCTTGGTAATGTGGAATGGTGAGCTCAAACTAACATTAAATAAGAACAACATTTTATTTAAAAATGTACATTTTTCGCATAATTTAGCGTGCAATGCATAAAATTAACTGGTCATCATCAGATTTTTTCCGGGGGTAGTTTTAGAGACAAAAAGGCACTTAAATGGGAATGATTTGCATCTTTAACGAGATCTAAATGATGGCAATAATTAACTAACAATTTGTGACTGATATGGTGACAATATGAAGAAAAAAAGGGCGATATCATAATCCATATTGATGACGCTGAGCAAAGATGCAAACGGGAAGTAGAAGCAAACGTTATAGTGGTGATGATGGTAGCATTTTGAAGTGGCAGCAATCTATCTGCCTCTTACTGGTAAATTCTGACTGATTGACTGAGAAAAATGTGGTTTGCAAAAAGTTGGTTCCTTCCTTTCAATTTAATTCCATCTATCACTAAACAACGGTGGCAAATTACAAACAAGTGTATAATGTACTTCCTGTGCGGCCATGCACATTACATAAGAAGTGTACACAGTGTAACAAATCGTCTTTTAAAAATATCAACGAAAACAAAAAAAAGACAATTTTTACAAATAAAATATATTGTTAGCTTTTTGTTGCTTCTTGTCCTCAAGACAAAATTGACAGGTTGTTGTTGTTCTTTCTTCAAAGAAGAGGTAAATATGTACAGCACAACAGGAGAAGAAATATAGGTAGCTATAATGATAATATTTGTTATTTTTAATTTTTTTTATTCATAAAAACATGCTGATGAAAATGATGGGACATTTTAGAACATTATTTCCTTCTACTTCCACACACACAGGTTGCATAACAAGTACCTTTTTCGAGTTCGGAAGAAGATAGAGCTCATACCTCATTCATTTCTGTTTTATACTTTTTTATTTATATTCATGTCATAAACACTATTAACTATTATATTGTTCCCTGATATTGTTCAAGAGTAGTTCTGCTATTTGTACATGATGTGATGCTGTCATGTCAAATTTTACGCATTATCAGAATAATCAGATATACTCTAAAAGAAACAAGCTTTACATTTGATTTTTGTAAACGATGGCGCTTTTTATTTGTAAAAAAAAGTTTAATGCAGTGCCTATGCCCTTAACTGATACACAGAAAATACTATCACCTGTGTGAGTATTATTATTACATTATTATGCACTTTGCCTGCTTGGTATTTTCTTTTTAAGAAGAAAAACAGCAGCAGAGACAGAGTTTATTCAGTTAAAAAGGATAAAAAACGAAAGTGAAAACAGGAGATGCCACAGTAACAACAGCAAAAACTGCAGTGCTGTTAACCATTTTATCTGCATCCCTTTTTGCAGCAAGTAGCACCAGTGCTTTTAGCAAATACAACAAAAGCTGCATAAAAGATAGTCACATGCAGAGAGCTCAGTAGCAGTCTAGTCGCCAGTTAGGTAAAAAGGGTTGCCGTTATGAATATTATGTGCTGTTTTAAAGGTTCTTGTTTCTGCTGCAGATTCTGATTGAAATGATAGGAAGCAAGAAGTGCAATGATTACCGCCATAACTACAACAACTACTAGTATTTCTAATACTAAAACACAACTTCCCTTTTTACCATTCACTTGATTCGATCATAAACATCATGATCGTCATGTAATGCTTGATCTAAGCATGACATTACGTTACTACATTAGTTCATATGCATACATGTGCGATGTAATGTGACGTCGATGATGAACATGATTATATTATTCACTTGTAATATAATAATGATGAAAAGGATATCGGGAAAAAAATGTGAAAGTTTTGAGAGACTTGCCTGTTGTCGTCGCTCTTATCACTATTATTATTGTACAAGTAAGCAAGCGTTGCAAATAACAACAACAACAACGACAAGATGCAAAACGAAGATGAAGAAGGAACTCACAATGATGATGGCTGAGTAGTAGAAGTAATAGGATGAGAATGGCGATGAAGTAGCAAAAATTGTTTTTATATCTTATATTTTACTGCTTTGTTGATGACGAGAATAATGACAATAGAAAGAAAATGGTACTATTTATTATGCTTGTTCGTCTTCTTTTGAGTGTGTCTTCTTGTTGAACTCGAACAACAGAAGATGAAAAAAAACGCTTAACAAATAAATAGTACTTTAGCGACTCAAGAGTGACAATCAGATGGGCTTTAAATTGGCACTTAAGTTTCTTTCATGGAGTTGAGAATGGCGTTTGGCGATAAGATGTATGAAAAAAATGACAACGGTAATATCACAAATTATGTAATTTGAAAGGATCTTCTATGAAATTTAAGTATTTGCACTTTTCAGGTATACATACTTCATATGCCTATAAGTTTGGTATGCAGGATTTCAGTTTTTTTTTGCATGATCTATCTTGATTGAGTTTTACGAGTCTCTAATAAATTTTAACCCTTTATCATTATTATTATTATTACAGAGACAGAAGCAGATTTGAGTAATGGAACAGAGAGGGAGTACGTCCACTCGGGATAATTAATGAAGAGTACGCGACCACTACTGACTGATCAAGTTCACCTAGAAGAACAATACCCATCTAATTACATTATTTTCAAGGGAAATTCCCTTAAATAGTGGGATCCTTCACCTTAGGACGTCTGCTCTCCTCACAAAATACAACTTGTGTGAGTTGGCGATACAAGGTAAAGGTCAAAGTATTAGCAACGTTGGTGTTAACACACTCATACAAGATGAATGTGAAGGAAGAAAAACACTCAGATTAACAATTCATATATATACCTCTCTATAATAACTACCTATTATAATAGCCGCACTAATAAAAAATCACATTGACAGGACGTGGGTCGTGGGTATAGAAAAAAATGAATAGAAGCGCGACAAGAAAAAAATATCACAACGTGATACACAGCGCCTAGGTTTGACCTTAACTTTTACTATCTATCAGTTCTAGCAAACAATAAAAATAATAAAAGCAAAATAAAAATTAATGATTAATGTGCACATTGTTGTATGTATTCTCTTGAAAGAATGTAAGCATGCATGGTCTAAACACTTCTGATTACTTATTACTTATTTTTTTGAAAGCTTATCACCGCCGCACCACTTTAAACACCTTTTTTGTTTCAATCGAAAGCGTGCTGTTTCTTTGAGAGATTTCAGCACAAATGAAACCATGTATTACCATATATTATTATGAATATTTTTGGAGTGTACTCTATGCCTCCTTCTTTTTCCATTTGTGTATACTGACATGATGTCAGTGATGAATTTTTCCTCTTTTCCTTTTCCCCTTCTTATATTTTTCATGCCCTAAGCAATCAATTCATTTCCCAATTTTCTTGCCCAAGCTTCCCTTTATTACGATGCTTGACCGGTTGACCTTCCCTTGTCTCAGAGCACGCACTATATTAAAGAGTAAGCAATATTTATTCACGATGGCAGAAAAACAATGTATGGTCTAGTCTCTCTATAATAATATGTTTATATGGCTATATAGCTTTAGGTACAAAGTACAAGATTACAAGTCCGTCAAACATAAATTTACTACTGCCATTGCCATGGCAATAATATTGACTACGTTTTTTCCCACTTTTTTTTGCTATGATCAAGCCAAACTTTGTTGAATTTTATCTGACATCATCACAAAAAGGAGTCCCTGTGAGCAGAAAACAGTGAAATTTGCCGACGGTCCATGATGATGATCCACATTTTGTCTACATGCTGCATATAACGTGGGTATAGCTACTACTATGTCAATGTTTACGACAACTTTGCTTTTGTTGCTGTTGTTGTTGACCTCCGTCATCACGTAGTTAAATGTCATGTGAACAGTAAACTTGAAAAAATAAATCTATCTTAAAAATGTCCATAGCCTCAGTTATCGTGATTTCGGCGAAAAGGGTTATTACTAAGCAATAAACTGACAAAGCAAACTAATTTGTTCAAAATGTCAATATTTTGTATAGTAATCAGCATGCCAATAAAAAGCAGAAAAAATTATTATTTTTCCATCTACATCCCTGCTACTCTGTAAGGTAAAGTCTTTTCGTCGTGGCAATGCACTCATAGAACTTTTGCAAAAACCACACACAATTGCACGCAAACGAGGAAGTGAAGTGTTCATCATTAATCCTACGTAAAAAAAACATCCTCATCGTGATTTTATCATCTGTACACATAAATACACTACCACCACCACTCATTTCATTCAACTAACACTGCATATTGGTATTCCATCAAAAAATCATTTCAGTTGGAATAAAAAACTGCTGTGAATAATTTAGCTGTAATGTGAGTATTTAGTAGTGTGATTCACAAGTTTCTTGAGAAAAACATGAGTTTACTCAGAAGTCTTCCCAAAGTGGTTTTTAATAAAGTTTAAAAAGATGTTCATATGTTATGTCAACAACCAGAGAGGGGGAAGCTCTTAGAAAAAAAACGCTCGTAAAAACTACATAACAAAAACAAATAATGTAAGGCAGTAGGTAAGAAAAACAGTTGAGGAGTAGTAAAAAAAGAGGTGAGTATATACACGTATAAAACTGGTATTTATGTATATGTGTTTGCTATATTGAATAGTAGATACCTACAAGAAATAAAAGTGGTGATGATGATGACTATGATTTCATATCAGTCAGTGGGAAAAAGTGAATGAGAGAGTCGAGTCAGGAGAGATAACGGATCAACCAGTGACTAATAGCAATTATTGCTTCTCTGCCTTCTTCAAGGAAGGTTGCTTCAATGACCTTCCGTTATGGCTAGTTACCTTGAATTTTTAGTAAAGCCGTTACTGCTGGTGCAGAATCTCATGATGAGAGGTTTTTTGAAAAAAAAACGTATGGTAAGTTGTTCGATGTACTGATCATTGGATGGAATAATTTCTTCACTGTTTAAGATACCCTGCCTTTGCAGTAGTGCAAATTCATGCTTTAAGAAAGATCGTTGCTGTGCTGGTCAGCTAGACAACATAACCATTCATGTCCATATATTCATTTCAATAAAATTAATTCCTTGTCAATTTTCAATTTTTATTATGCTAAGCCACCTATTTTAATTATAGGCAGAGAACGAATAAAATATAATGATGGACCTTACTCTTGCTTGGATCAACAAATTGCTTGGAATTTGGGCTTGGCCTCATAATCATCATGAACAAGTTGAAAAGAAATCTTTTTAAGATTACTCTCTGGTCTAAATGATTGCTTTTGTTTCTAAACTAAAAATGATGCTCACAATAAATAAAAAGTCGATTAGTTAAGATTGTTTTTAAGGGGAAGTGCATTTCTCATAAACTTCGACCCCCTGCAGACTGTTCTAACTTTTTGGTAGGCACTTCACCAGAATAAAAATTCCATTCTGCTCAGGAAACACTTGAAGAGATGCATTCAAGATGACGGTCAAAACACACACTTTTGTTTGATTCAACAATTACCTTGTTTTTTTACACATTCCTAGGGCTACGCAGTTTCTAGATATTTTGATTTAGTCTCTTGTTTTTGAAACTAGAACAGTTGTACATTCACATGGAACTATAATTTAGTCCTCGTGCTGCTCATACATAACTCGACAACTGTCAAAGTTACCGCTTCAAAATAAACAACATTTCTGGTTTCCTCATTCAAATTTCTTTGTTCAAAACCAAACATATTGTGACATACTGGCCAATTTTTAAACTAATTGGTGTGCAAAGTAATATACCTAAAAAATATGCTTGCTTGTAAATATGACCAACTGTTAAAGTCTCTTTGAAAAATCATTTATCACCATTATTTCATTTACTGTTTTACCATCATTATCATCACCCACCAGTGGCAGCCTTGCTACACATTCATATTAAAATTATCCTGCTCACGAATTCACAGAGAGATACTCTAATTTCTTCAGAATTCCACCACAGCTTTGCTGCCCTGTTGTTTGTCCATCTATTATTCTGCATTTATAAGCTTACTTGCATCTTCTCTCTGTTAGTCTTAAAATCATCAGCATGCATGGATAATGATTGCAATTGTATGGATGGAAGCGAATGGAGAATGTAGACCTTGGAGAGATGTTGCTTTTCAAGGTAATTTCATTTTATATTCATTCATACAGAACATATCATATTAAAAGTAAATATATTCTGCTCTCATCAACAGTTAAATTCTGATTCGCTTAAATAAACGGAGCCATCCATGGTTTTTTTTGCTTTGTTGCCTTCATTTTGCAGAAGCATGGTTTTACACTTCTTTAAGGACAATGTTTTTTTTTGTATGGAATCATTAGGGTTTTTTAAACGATTAAATTCAGTAATCATTCCAACCAAAACATACGCATAATACGCATATTAGATGCGTCACAGTCTCAATAAAAAATTTGATACTATTAATAATTTGAACGCATGTCCAGGTATTCCACAACATGTTGAGATGCTAAAAAGTACAATGTCCAGTTTGAAATGGGAAGTAAAAAAGTAATATTTCTTACTGTAAATTTTATCACGATTTTAGGTATTATCATGAAGAATTTTTAACAAGAAAATATACTTACAACTGTGATTCAATCACAATCACAGTTGCAGGCTAACACGTGAACTGCCTCGTGTTTTTAAAGAGAAAAAACGAAAACGTTGTTGGTGCTCAAGTTGTAAATAACTTTGTTATATTATTACGGTCTCTCTCCCTCTCTGTCAGCAACATTGGTTGTAAACTATAATATTATATTTGTGATCCATTGTACAAGCAAGCTCTGGCTATGTAGCACATTGGAATATGAAAATTTTCATCACTTCCTAGTTCCATTTGATATCCAATCAAACCAGCTATTCATTTTTTTTATATCAAATGCCTGTCATTCATATTTTTTCTTCGTACATCGTATTATTCATAGGGCCAAATAAAATTATACAGTTTAATAATATGTTTATAAAGTTTTTATCATGTGCATCAAAAAGTTACAGTTATGAACGATGACATGAACCCCTTTGCTTGGAACTGTGCAAAATAATTCTCCTCACTGGAAATCGGAAATACGTTTTTTTGCAACGGCTCTGCTTCTTGTGAAGTTATCCTACAAGGAAAGCTTTAAAAACGTTCAATATATTTTCTTTGGCTTCAAGAGAAGTGTTTCAAGCTGTTTTAATTTTTCCTTTGCTTTCAAACTCATAAATACAAAATTGGTGCTCTATTCCCCCCAAAAATTATGGTCTCCTTTGAACCACATCTGTTACTGATTTGTAAAAGGTGGCATTTGAAACTCACCCTTTCAAAACAAAAATTAAACAAGGATTTGTTACTACTCATATATACATTTTAAAATAATTATGCGTTTAAGATATAAATGTACATATATTGACGCAATGATTAAAAATGATGATTTTGATGTTCGCTCGTAGGTGAGTAAAGTGGCCATGAAAAAGGAAATGAAACGACCTTCAGTTCATTCAAGATAGATAATGCATACATACACATGAGAGGTGCCGTTGGTTGTTAAATGTGATGATATAGTATATAGCACTCAGTATTACATACTTCATTAATGGATATATAACGTGGGCTCTCTACTTTCAGTATAAGCTTTGCAATTGCAACGAGCAGGAGATTTTTACAGGCAGCAGTGCATATAGCAAAAATATGTACGCTTCTTCGAGCGAAAATGTTGAACAGATTGCACGCAGCAGTTTCCTCCTATCATCATGGCGTGATATAGAGTGATCTCAAATACATTGTATGGCAGAGCCAGTAGCCAGTCACATTCGCACACTAATAGTGTAACAATATACTTATCACTTTTACTTTCAACACCACGTACAAATCTTGCTCTTCCAATTTCATACCTACTACATCAAAATTACGCACTATACATACATAAGCGTTAATACAGTCCGCACAATAACTACTGCTGTAACAATGATATTATGTGGATAAAGCTAATAAACTAAACTTGCTTCAACTTCTTCGTCCGCACTTGTGTTTCTACTTGTACGTGACTTAAATGGCTAATGTTTATCCTGACTGCTCTAGTACAACATTTACCGTAATAACTTTTAACAGAAATAATCATAATCTTTGTTACGCATCTTATGTGCTTATGTAGTAGCACGACTTTGTGGCACGTTGTTTGTACTACGTGTAATTCTGACATGATTACTTTAAGGCATTACAATCTACACACATAATATGACAGATGAAATGGTGAGCAGATTTTGTAGGAAAAAGGGTGTGCTGCTGATGTTACAACGATGCTGCTGGTAGTGATGGTGGCGGCTGGACTGACTTGATGCAATTGACAGTTTCAATGTCAAGTTGTCAACTTTGTACTGTAGTTTTAACGTTTGTTCCTGTTTATTGGAGTAAAAAACATGCAAGAACGGTTGTAAAATGCCATTGTTACTTTTATGCTCCTTATCTGTAGGCTGGTCAAAAGTCTTCAATGACAGCAGGGATAAAGTTGTACTGAAACCATTGCTTTGGAATGTGTACTATAACGTGTGACGTGTATGCATGCAAAAATGGTAATGTCAGTGTCCTTAAGCCATCGACGACTTGAGGAGATAACTGAAAGGAATAAATTGTGATTGTATTGTAGATTTTTTTTTTTGCTACAGCAACTACTCAGCTATGTCAAGACAACCAATCTAACTAACAATTGTTAAAAGCCAAGTCAAGTTCAATGTGAGGGCCAACTTACGTGGAGCAGATTCATTTTTTTCTCAATGCACCTTCAACTCTCCAAGGCCAAAGGACTATACACAATGGAAGGTGATTTGGAAATGGAAGAAAAAGTGGAACTTATAATAGCTAAATGTAGAAATTTCTAAAACATATCTATATTCTAACAAGACGGGGAATTTTCAACGTGTGAAAATATTCGTAGATTACTACACCTGCTGTCAGGCAACACGCTAACTGTATTTCCATAAACTAGCATAATATTTAGTAAATTACTCCCGTATACTCCATTTTTTCCAAACATACACCAGTGCAAAAATATCTTCATTTCTCAACAATGCACAAACTTTCAAGTAAACTTATCTAAGATTTTTAATAGCTAAAAATTACTGGAAATCCTTGTAAACTTTTTAACGGTTGAGACTTTATTGTTAAATGCGCTAACTAACCTTAACCTTAAACAATGCAAAAGATAAGAGAGATGATTCCAGATACATATTTTCTTATTCTATTTTTAGTATGCCACGCAAAAGTCATAATAGCTAATTAGCAAGAAAACCCACTACAAACCTGACGCTCCATTATTTATTACATACCTCCACCAAGCACTAGAGCAATTTACCGTTGCAATTCTAGAAACAAAACTAGTACACTAATAGTTGTGGTAATAATAATTTATAAATAATAGCGCACCAACCCACCGCAATCTAATGTGCATTGTGGTAGAACAATCTTGAGCAAATCTGCCAATTTTTATGCACAAATTTCCTGGAGTCTGCTGTTTTAGAAATAACTTTTTATTTATATAAAAAAACGATCTCAGTATCTCTGCCTTATCAGCTGCAGGTAATGATAATATGCTCTTGTAAGAATTATAATAGCAGTATCGTAAACAAAAATAAAAATGAAGATACGCCCTTGAGGATCATCATTATTATTACCATCACCCTCACACTTGCAAGTTGCATGATGGGTTAATGTAAATAAGGATGCTAACAGCATGATGGTAATAATTATGTATTTAAGAAACACAGGATTTTAAAAAAAGTTTTGGAACGTTCACAGGATGATGCCAATATACATGCTATTATGAGAACTTTAGTTATGACGACTGGACTGTACTCACTAGTACCGCTGTAAATGCAAAATATGCAATTTTTAAATAACTGTAAAGTTGTAAAAATGTAGTGTGCTACAGGATAAATGTTTATCTCTCTAAAGAGAAAAAAATTCTAGCACGAAAAAAAACTTCATCGAGAGATCCTTCAATGATGATGATGCTTATTGCTATTGTGTTTTAATTTACTGGATATATTACCTTTCCCATTTAATTTGTTCATAAAAACTAGCTTATCTCTTGTACATATGAATGCATGCGCTCAACAATGGAACAATTGAAATTGGCAAAAACATGCCTTTTATTTTACAATCTGATGTGGAATCTTCTAAAAACCGGATTCATTTATCAGCAATGTGTTGTTTGTCTATTATTTTAAAGGCTTTTACGGTTTATGTAGATCCATTAATGCAATAAAACATTTAATGCAAATGAAATTGATACAAATAGAGAAAAAAAGTTGAGTGGTGCGGCAATAATAAAATAAACGAGCGTATAGACATGTAGTAAAGACATTTTATTGAGCAGAAAACTGTGGCACTGCCCTTCCCTACTCTAATCAAAGTTTTGGTATCTCACCACTAATTACTTTTTTGAGCATTCATAGTTGATGTTGATGAACAATCACAGGATTTACGCATTCCTACAAAAATTGAAACAGGATGAGTGTCTACGTCTGCGAAAAATAGTGCCAAAAATATGAAGCGGCGAAGATGAAGACGATTACAGAAAAATGATCTTGTGTATAAAAAATGTATACACATGTTTGATTCTCATTGTCTATTATTATTAGTATCGCTATTAAGCGAGGAAGTTGTTACTTTTTTTTAGCTGTCGGGAGTCGTAAAACACGAAAAAACAACTACCTATTAATTCAACGAGAACAACCTCACCAGCCCCAACTTATAATAATTCGTCCACATACCGCAGCATTGTTTGACCTTAACCTTGAAAACACCCCAGTAGCAACGGTAGTAATAAAAGAATTAATAATACATACAAATGATTATCATCGATAATATTGATTGATGCATTTGATAGACAGTCATGCATATATTACCGTGTATAGTATAGATAGAGCTAATAATATGTAAATTGTGCTTGATTCAGAACTGAAAACAAACATTGAAAAAGTTAAGGGATGAAAGGGTTGAAGGATCATCTTCATTTTTCACTCTGTTTCAATTTCTGCGACTTCACTGGAAATCAAGAAGATCAACCATCTTCAGGACACTGACCCATACCCAAAAAAATATGTATATAATTTTGTAAAGGACACCGAAAACAACAACAAGAAAAAAGGTTCGATCCTTGCTATTGTTCTTATTGCTATATTCGTGCAAATTGCTATAGTAAATGGTACTGGTCATCAGTTACCAATTTTTTCCCATCTGGAAAATAACGGAAATCCCGGAGCTGAACCCTGTATCCTATCATGATGCTAGCAAATAGTGTTGATGACGATTATGTGATGATCTGGATGTTGTTTCTTCATGAAAAAGACACGGAAAAAGCCCAAATGCATTCTCACTGAAAGGAAGAGTGTCCTTGTGTACCCTTGCTGGATAACTGAATACTGCGTCGTTGAACAGCACGGACGTGCTTGTGATACAGAGGAGAGTTAGAAGTGAAGTAAGAAGATGCGCAAAGTGACTCTTTTACCTTTTTCTCAAGAGAATACACAAAATGTACAAGTGGTCGGTCCATCTTCCTTATTCCAACCGAGGAAAATACAATAATAATATGGTTTTCTTGATGCCGTGCTGCATAATAATGAAAAAGAAAAGGGTTATCCAGTGCGAGGCGAGAGAATCGAAAAACAACTTTGTTTTCTTGCATTACAACATATAATTTTAGCTGTACATAAATAGCATTTACCATTACCACCTTTTCAAATGTACCCAACGTCCAAAATGCCGTTTTTCAGCTTGCGTGACTAAAAATGTGCCAAGCAACACAGAAAATCAGTGAGGATCTCTTTCAAGATAACGTTTTCGTATGCACTTTGCTCATCATCAGCAGCCACCGCAAATAGCACCATTTTTTGTATCGTTTTTTAAACTGCAAAAATGAATCTGGTTTTTGGTCTTCATGATCTTTAACGATGTTGATAATGAGCAACGTGGAGGTAGTGAAAAAAACATAACAAATCGTTTCTGATTGCACCTACACATACCTAACTGCATATATTTGTGTGATTATAGATGTTCGCATGCATAAAAATGAATGAATTCATAATGGGAAAAATATGGGTGGCCAGAGAGTGAGAGAAGAGGGCAGAATTAGTTTATGACTGGGGAAGAGAGAGCGTGCGCAAGTTGTTCCATTTTTATCCCTTTCGTCTTGTTTATCAACAATTCCTTGTTTTAGTACCAGCAGCATAGGAGAACGGCCAAAAAAAACTATCAAGTTACAAATTCACTAATGGTTATTGTTATTATCCCTATTCTTAGAGACGCATGTAATCCCATCATAACCCACTCGTCTAGTAAACACTATTAGCACTTAGTCGCTATTTTACTATGAAAATATATCTATCAGCTTGTTGTTCACTAAACAATTATGAACGTCCTTTCTATTCATTTTCTTTTCGTAATGTCCATGGCCTTCGGAGATGTAAGGAATTTATCTTTAGTAAACTCCCTATTTCCCCAATAAATTATGTTTCTTTTCATCTGTCATTCTTTATCAATTTTTTAAATCATTGCTCAAGACAGTTTA
>JAQIXW010001360.1:0-19878 GCA_034700685.1 Willowsia buskii | reverse complement strand
TGTTTGATTTTATTTTTGACTTTTCATCGAGAATTCGAGGATAACGGGGAGTTATTTTTCAAATATATGTTTTTTTTCTAGTTTTTAACAGCTAGACCGCAATTAATTCCATATGTGAGCTTCAAGTACATTTTTTGCTCAGGAAAATCCGTTTACCCTGTTTGAATAATTTTATTTGAGTAACGATTCGGACACTCATATTCAATCCCATGCCGAAACGGAGAATCGGCTAAACATAATCCTAAAACAGTATAGATTTAATCATAATTTTGTAATGTCTTGAAACATCTAAAGCTATATCCCAAAACATTCGGTTAAATATGCATCATTTTTGTCGTTTGTGATACCTACAGCTTCGCTATTTAAAACCGTAACCCTCATAAATAGAGCTGAAAGCAAAACATGTAGAAAATCATGTTCTGTCAACTGCCTTTAACGAAATTCCGAAAAGCGGCTAAGCCCAAAACTAAACTAAACTTTTTCGTGCATTTCCAACAATGCCCATTGTTGTATCTAATGTACTTGCACGAATCTGACGATAATCGAGTGTATACGCCTTAAACCATCAGATAACTTTGCGCGTTCCGTACCCCACCCCCCAGATAACCGTCACAAAATGGCACCTACCATTTTTGACCTTTTTTGTGGTCAATAATGCTACCTCTACGCACTGTATGTCCACGATAACAGCATAAACTTGTTCTAGTGTAGTCATGGTAACCAAAAAAATCAAAAAAATTAAATTATTAGGTAGATTTATGGACGTAAAATGAAAATATTTAGATTTTTACACCTTTAAACGATTAGAAAGTATGGAAGGAAAGTGATATTCAAAAAAGTACGATGATAGCAAACATCCCCGCATTCTCAAGATGTCAATATTTTTTACCGCGTCTCAAAGCACCTTACCGTTCCTGAGAAATATCTCGTTTTACGTTTTTGGGGTGTAACGAAACGGATAACCGTTCTCTATATGGCTACCTGTACATTGTTTCCAATGTATCAGTTGCTGAGGGCGCAGAATCGGCAGCTTCGCTGCCGATAAGGATGCAGAGGATAACGGCAAAAATGACATCAGATTTTAATCGTTACCATTCGAGAGATTTGGATTTGTGTATGACATTGTGGAAAATGAAAAATGTGCCAAATAATAACTAATGAAATAATATACGCAAAAATGCTTAGGTACTATTTACGCTTCAGCTAAATTAATTATGAGAAACCTGATATGATATATTGGGTACCTCTAAAAACCCAAAGTTGTATATTCGTAGAGTAACAAATCATTTTGGACTAAACTTATCAAAAATGCCATGGCGTATTAAATCTTCTACCACTTTCATACGCATTTATAATTGAATATTAAAATAGAATGTGAGGCACAAGTGGTGCGAGTAGAGAAATATAAAGCAAAAAACTCCAGACTACTCTTCTATTTTTATGTTTTGACTGCAATTTCGTTTTGCCAGCATAGCATTCAACTACACCATCCAAAAATTCAAAAGTTATTCATACATATATTGCCAAACTGAAACTTACTCTGTTACGCAATCTTCAAAGCAAATTAATTTACACTGTTTTCTTTTTTTTCGGTCCAAACTTCTCGAAATATATTCTTGTACATTAATTTTGTACGTGTAGTTTACGTAATATGCTTACAAGAGAATAACAACAATTCAGTCAAACTAACGATTTGTTGAAGTTTTTTTCTGATTTATCTTATTTCCTGTGTACACAATCATGGAAAATTTAATAAAACAGTTTGTTCTTCATCTTCAACTTTGTATGAAGTGTTTTAGATCTACCACTTAGTTCTGTACAAAAATATATAGGTAAAATTCAGAAGCAATACGCCAGAAAGCTGATACGCAACAATGTTTGAGAAAACTCATGCTCTAATAATGACTTGTAAATTTCGCATACATTAAAAGTAATTTTAACTACCTCAGCTAAAAAACTACCTAATACCTGTAAATGGTACTATGATTTACAAATAAGCTATGTAGCAAATTAGACTTGTTAAACACCAACAAGTTTTCCTAGCCTCATTATTACATACACAGTTTAAGATGCATACATTTTGTATTTTTAAGCAATCGTTATAAAATCTTCCCATGTTATTAAAATATGACCATAAACTTGATATATTATATTATGATACGAACGAAGCATGCTTTAAAAATCCCACTCTTCAAATAGCATCAGCAGTAAGTCAGTAAGTGTATAAGTGTTTAATGTAAAGATTTTGCTAGATTTCCTTTCATTAGATTTTAATTTCGGTGGAATCTATCATATTTTTCTTAATATTATAAAAATACTTTTTGGCTACTGGAAAGATTTCTTTGCAAATCAGTTATCTAAAAATATGTCAGGTAAGTTTAGAGTTTTAATCAAATTTAGCAGTATTTATATAATACATAAGATTTAAATCAGCTTTGAAAATGAAGTTGTCTCAATAATACCAGAATCACATAATTTGTTTATACAAAATGATAAATGGTCAAATATATGATTTCATTCAATGGATGTCGTTGAATGGAAATTAGGTTATTGTTTTTTTTACTTTTTGCAAATTTTGCATCAAAAGAAAAACAGACGAAAAGAAATGTTTTATAATACGTTATGCAAGTGCAATTCATATTACAAGCATTAAAGATTGTTTTAATTGTAACGCTCTTTTAGTAGACCACAGTGAAATATGGGTGACATCGGTGGTACAAGAAAACGATGTTTCGAAGGCTCTTGTACTCTCTTCTTCATTAAAACGTGTTTATACAACGCGAAAACAGGCAGTAATCGTGTCACCAACTATATCGGATTTGTTGGGGTAATTTAGCAGTTGTCTTTATTACCAGTTTGAAGTTAAGTGAACCAACTATTCTTACAATAATTTTTGTGTTAAAACCTTACAGAAATAAATTATATCATGGATTTGATTTTGTCTTCCGCTTGGAGGAAAGTCTTAATAAGAGTGGAGCAAATATGGACTTATTTGCAAAAATATACCCGTTTCGCGTCCTTCATTCATTTAAAAAATGTTGTTATATGTCTCCTTCAATGATGGCAATAAAAAACTGCGATGATATATTTGCTAAACTAACCGATGATATTATGTGGCTGGAAGATACTAATTGTACATCCATGTATCTATTTAAGCCGTCGATTCTTTGTTTCGAGACTCTACTCGTCTGGCTGAGTAATCAGGACACAAAAGGTTGGTTCTCATGCGTAATTTTGTATTCATTTACAAAAGTCTTAATGCTAACAACTTTTATTAACTTTACTTAAGATGGGGAAGCGGGAATTCTTTTAAGAAAATGGAGTCAAAATCAATTCAAATGTGAATCAACTATTTCCAACAAATATTATAGAGAGATCACGAATGACATGAAAATTACGGGGTATGTCCTTAATATAATATGACGTAAATTCTATAGTAAACCCATAACCTAACGCAAACCGCGATCACTGTTATTGAATTGACATATTATATTTGCATGTTATTGAATTATTAAAGACAGGAGCAAGAAATATGTGTCGTAAATTTGCCTGAAAATCCTTACAAATGCCAAGATGATGTTAACCGCAGGCCAGGCATATTTGAAAAAGCTGTTTTGGCTTATTGGGAAAAAATTCAAGTGGAGATCGTTTTACCAATGATAAACTCTACCACCTTACTAAAATCACCGGATTCAAGTATCCCGCTAACTGGAGATTTCTCACAATATGACAAGGAGCCAATTGCCATAGTCGGAATGAGCTGTAGGTATCCTGGAGCCAATGATCTGACAGAGTTTTGGAGCCTAATTTTTGGTGGGATGGATGGAACATCAAGTCCTCCTGCTTTTCGGTGGTTACGCGAGCAGTGTTCCAGACAAGTTACAAACTCCAAGAATACAAACGCTGGATTTCTAAAGGTTCCAGTGGATGAATTTGATGCTAAATTTTTCGGTATTTGATACAAAATTACTCATAATTATGACAAAATTTCCGTCCATTCGAATGACTCTTAGAGTGCATTTCTAAGTAGACGCTAACGAAATGATATTCATATAATTTTCATTTTTTTCGTATTTTCACCAATACAATAATATTTTTTAATATATTGCATGCGTAATATTCATAGTCTATATTTGTAAATTTTATGAATTCTAGGTATTTCACCGAAAGAAGTACTTTTTATGGACCCTCAACACCGACTTCTTCATGAGCTCGTGTGGGAGGGATTGGAGGATGCTTGCATTGATCCTCATACACTGCGAGGAACTTCCGGTTCTGTGTTTATGGGATCTTGGATGAATGACTACAAAGATATAATAATGCATTCAGGAAATGATGAGTTTTATCGAACTTACATGGGAAACTCTATTGGAGCTGCGGCCGCTCGTATTTCCTTTCTTTTGGGAATGACTGGTCCAAGTATTGCCACAGAATCTGGATGTAGCTCAGCAATAGTTGCTGTTCATTTGGCATGCAGAGCACTTCAAAATGGGGAAACAAATTTGGCCTTGGCTTGTGGCGTGAATTTACTGTTGCATCCATTTGATAAAGATGTGATGCCAATGGTAATTTCACCGGATGGCCACTGCAAAACATTCTCTGAGGATGCCAATGGATTTGCCAGGGCTGAGGGCGGAGGAGTTCTTGTACTCAAAAGACTCTCAGATGCGCTGAATAACGGTGACCTAATCTGGGGATTGATTAGAGGCTCAGCAGTTTCACAAGAAGGGGTTTCAAAGAGCATGGGCACTCCCACAGTTTACTGTGAATCACTAGCCATGAAGGAAGCACTTCGTGACGCCAATGTGTTACCGGAGGACATTTCCTATGTAGAGACGCATGGAACAGGAACAACTGTTGGAGATCCTATGGAAGTCTCAGCAATAGCAGCCGCTTATAACTCACCGAATCGTAAAGAACCTTTAATAATTGGTTCCGTGAAGACAAATGTGGGACATACAGAATCATGCTCAGGGATCACTGGAATTATGAAAGTTATTCTGGCAATGCACCACAGAACCATCCCAGCACACATAAACTTTTCCAAATTAAATCAAACCATAGATTTACATGCGATACCAGCAATAATTCCTTTAGAGCCTTTAGAATGGAAAGCAACAGGAGAAAACACAAGAATTGCAGGTGTTAGCTCCTTTGGGATAACTGGAACTGATGCACATGTCATTGTTCAAGAGAGCTCACAATATACAATTGCAAACGAGCTTGCTGCAAATGAAATGGAAAGACCTCTTCATTTATTAAAGCTATCGGCAAAAACGGAGGATGCAATGAACACTCTCTTGGGAAAATTCAAAGAATTTATATCGGGTAGTAATCACTCATTTACTGATATCTCATTCAGTGCAAATACTGGTCGTTCTGATTTTCCCATAAGAGCTGCAATAGTTTCCAAAAACAATGAGAATGCATGTAGCAATATCGAAAATCATAAATTCTTAAAGGGGGAAATGAACTCAGAAAACATGGGTAAAATCTGTTTTTTGTTCACTGGACAAGGAAGCCAGTATCCAGGAATGGCTAAAAGGCTATATGAGACCAGTCCAGTGTTCCGTATGCATTTTGACTACTGCGAAAAAATCCTGGTGAAAATGTTGAATATCAGCATAGCAAAGATGATATGGTGTGATAATCAAGATATGGGTAAGTTTCAATAGCTTTTATCATGCCGACAATAATATTATGTTATCCTGTCAGTTTTTTGTACTAGAACACACATTATGAAGGCTGTTTTAAATCAGTTAAGCTCATTAGGTAAATATATTTATTGTTTAATAGGTGAGCAGGTCAATAGGACAATCGTTAGCCAAACATCAATTTTTTGCATAGAATATGCATTGCTGAAGATGTGGGAAGCCTGGGGTGTAAAACCGGATTATGTTTTGGGTCACAGTCTGGGAGAATTTGCTGCTGCTGTCTGCGCCGGCATTCTCTTGGTTGAAGATGCAATTAAGCTGGTGGCAGAGAGAAGCAGATTGATTGATGAAATATCTCATGGGAAAATGCTTGTCATTAAAGCGAGCAAACAACAAGTGGAACATACAATGAAAAGCTTCATTGGTGAAGATAAGACAAAAGCTTTGGATTATGCTGCAATTAATTCTGATCAACAGACTGTTGTCGCAGGCGATCCGGATGTAATCCATGATTTTTCGCAATATTGTTGCAATAGAAACATAAAATGCATTTTACTTGCTGCTACTCATGCGTTTCATTCAAGACATATGGATTCGATTTTGGATAAATACGGAACAATAGCAAAACAAATTAGCACAAAAGGGGAGAAAAATTGTGGTTATATTTCGGGAATGAGAGGTGATTTTATGGAAAGGGACCAAATCGATGCTCGTTATTGGGTACAGCATACTAGAGAGAAAGTCAATTTTATGGATGCCAGCAAGAAGGCCGTTGAACTTGGATGTCGTGTTTTTATTGAGATTGGACCCCAGCCTGTGCTATCAGCCTTAACAGTGATAAACAATGATGAGAATATAATGTGCGTTCCTTCTCTAAAGAAAAACCAGGATGACTGGTCAACACTGCTTGATTCGCTGGGAAGGCTTTATGTCAGTGGTGTGAAAATTAATTGGAAAGGATTTGACCAGTTCTATGCGCGGAATAAAGTCCGACTTCCACACTATCCTTTCATTGGCAAAAAATTCTGGCCCGATGTGATCCAAACAAGTGGTCAAGTAATTCATCCACTTGTTGGTTCCCTGATTCCAAATGCTTCCACCACCAAATTATTTCAGATTGGATTAAATCTGAGAAGCCATGAGTACATAAAGGATCATTCCATCGGGCAAACCGTTATTTTTCCTGGAGCTGGATATTTGGAAATGTGCCTTGCCGCTGGTCTAGCCATGGTTGATGGCTCCGTTGACTGTTTAAACAAGCCGAGTCGTTCAATGAAAGTGGAAAATCTTGAAATCAAGGCTCCCCTTGCCTTAGATGAGTCAAAAACATGTCAGATTCAAACAGTAGTAGGGTTTAACTCATCTCAAGACGACAAGCACGACTGGAATGATGTTAGCATAAAAATATTTCATCGATTGGAATCAGACTTTGAATCGAAGTGGCTGTCACACGCAACTGCTACTTTCTTTCCTGTTCTTACAGATGAGGACACAATAATAACAGCTAACTTTTGCAGAGAAACGTTTACTAAAACATTGCAAAACCCGTGTGAGGAAGATGCTATAATAACTGAAGTGTATCAAAAACTTGCAATCGTGGGTCTAAACTTCGGTCCTACATTTAGAAGTTTGGAGAAACTGTGGAAGAATGATGATGGGACATTATTAGCAAAAGTAAAATGTCCCTCTGACATATTTGGGCAGCCAGCTTACATTTTGCATCCAGTTATATTGGACGCTATGATTCAGGCAATTATGATGCCAAAGTTGGTAACCCATTCGAAAAAGAAGCTTTTTGTGCCAATCAAAGTGGGCAAGTTTTTGTGGTTCTCAAAAACTGAGTCTGAGTCTTTGGATAGATATATTCTTGTTTCAAAGGTTCCGCAATCCAAAGATGAAAACTTTTCTGCTCTTCTCTTGGACTCCACAGGACAAATACTTGCAGTAATGATGGGAGTCGAGTACATCGACACAACTGTTAAAACCGTTGAATCGGTTATAGAGCAGCAGTCTTCAAGCATGCCTGAAATGTGGGACGAAATATGGCGCCCCCAAATTGGCCCATTACAATATACGCATGACTTGAAGCTATGCACAAAGGAAAAGTTTTACTCAAACGAGTTCTATAATTACGTGGTTGAAAAATATGACAAAATTGATACAAATTTGCTGCATATTTTTCACAGCTTAGAGGATTTGGTCTACTGTAACATACTAAAGAGCATGTACCAATGTGGATTCAAACCTATCCTGAATACTCTAATAAATGAAAGTGACCTAATGGCGGAATTGAAAATACTAGAAAGCTGCACAAAAATATTTGGATACTTTTTGCATGTATTAGAAGAAGAGAAAATCTTGATGAATATTTGTGCTGGAAAGTGGAAAGTGACAACAGCACCACCCACATACGAAGAAATTGAATATAAGCTAAGTTCATCAGACTTTACAGTAAAATTGGTTAACGCTTTTAGACCAACTTTGTTATTCATGAAGGTTGGAGAAAATCTTAGTAGCATTTTACAGGGAAAACAGTCAGCTTTAAATATTTTGTTTCCAGAAGACCAAACAAAGAAAGATTCATCTTCAGTCGGGGATTTCTATGTTGAGTATGGCAAACTTTTTGGAATAATGACAATGGCTGGAGATATAGCAGAAGCGTCTTTGAAACATTGTAAGCAGCATGCGGGGGAGGAACGAACAATAATGAGGATATGCGAAATAGGAGCAGGGACTGGATCTCTTACAGAAGCATTCTTAGAAATGCTCAACGAAATCGGAGTGGAATATGAATACATGTATACGGATATTTCGACTGCCTTTTTTCCAGCAGCAGAAAAACGATTTGAAAAGTACTTAAAACACATGACATTCAAGAGATTGAATATAGAAGAGGATCCCATCACTCAAGGTTTTGTTCCGGCATATTATGATCACATTGTAGCATTTGATGTGATACACGCTACAAGGGATTTGAAGGAGGCACTGGCAAACATCAAAATGATACTGAAACCTGGGGGGCGATTTGACATGATTGAAATGACACGAGTTAATAGGTTTTTAACCTATTTATTTGGATTGCTGGATGGTTTTTGGCGTTTCCAAGATGTTGATCTGAGATCACACCATTGTACTTTGCCAACAAGTCAGTGGCTTGAAGTACTTGAAATATCAGGCTTTAAGGTGATTGAAACATTTCCCTGCGTTAATCAGCATCATTCTTTTATATGCAGCCGTCGTAAATTTGATAGCATAAATTTACAAGTGCGTCACATGGAAAAATCTCCTCAGCAAAAAACTAAAACGTGGGTGATGTTTCATCAGGAAGGAGATTTAATAAGTAACAGCCTGATACAAAATATTTGTCAGCTTACTGATAGAAAAATAATTCTTGTTTTACCTGGATCCACATATAAAAAAATTGAAGGCTGCTGGAATGAATTTACATTACGGAAGGATAATGAATCGGATTTTGTCTCACTCATGAGTTACCTGGAAAGTTTCCAAACTGTTTCTTTGGAGGGAATAATTTATTGCTGGACATTAGACAAAACATCAGATGACCAGGATAACATTCTGAAGCCATTCTTTTATCTTGCTAAATCAATCCTGGGACTAAAGCATAGCACTGGACTGAGAGTTATTGTAGTTGCTAAAGGAATTGCGCCACTGGAAAACAATGACCTATCATTTTTTCACATGAGTACAGTATGGGGATTTCTCAAGTCGCTTCAAAATGAGCGTATTGACTTAAACTGCCGGTGCGTGGATATTGGTGACAACAATAATGAGAAGAACTCGTTACAAATATTTTATGAGATCTGGAATAATGGAAAAGAGGCACAAATTGCTTATCAGGGAACAACTCGTTACATTCCAAAAGTCTCGCCATTAAAACCCGCTTTATCCGACTTAAGTTTACCATCGGGTTGCAATAGATTTCAACTTGTGTTACCTGAAACAAAGTCAATCTCAGACTTAAAATTTGGACCACTTGATAAGGAAACTTTGGCATCAAGTGAAATTGAAATTCAAGTGAAAGCATCTGCCTTAAATTTTAAAGATGTTCTGAATGTTTTGAAACCATCAGAAGAGTTTGAAGACAGCAATGCAGTTGGATTTGATTTTGCTGGAGTGATAAAGCGTGTGCATCCAAATGTAGTAAAGTGGCGAGTGGGAGACAAGGTTTTTGGCGTTAACGTTCATATGACAGCACTTCCAAGTCACCTTAGGTTACATGAGGATGAGGTACTTCAAGTTCCTGATGATATGACATTAAGTGAAGCCTGTACACTTCCAGCAGTAGTAGTCACTAGTTACCATTGTCTTATTGATGTCGCAAAAATAAAGTCATGTGACACAGTATTAATACACGCTGCTTCAGGGGGAGTTGGCATAAGTGCTATTGAAATTTGTAAGCATGTTGGAGCCACAATAATTGCTACTGCTGGCAGTAAAAGAAAACGGACGTTTTTGAGATCCCTGGGTATACAACATGTATTTCATTCGCGCAACACTGATTACGGACAAAATATTTTGGATGTAACCAAAGGTCGAGGAGTTGATGTTGTTCTAAACTCTCTTACTAGCGATGGATTCAAAGAAGCTACATTAAAAGCTTGTGCTTATGGTGCTAATTTTGTAGAAATGAGCAAACTTTCAATTTGGCAGCCTGAGGAGATCAGCATGCTACGTCCAGATATTCAATATACTATTGTCGACGTGTCAAAAATGAAATCTGAAGATTGGCAGTATTACATGAAGAAACTCAAGGATATGGCAGATGCGAAAGTCATTAGACCTATACCTTACGTTAGGTTTAATGCAGTAAATATTCGGGAGGCGCTTTACTTTTTGCAGAAGGCAAAACATATTGGGAAAGTGGTTTGCACAATGCCAGAAATACGCCACGTTGAAGGAAAGACAACTGCATTTACACCTATGTTTAATTCAAATAGTACCTACCTAATCACTGGAGGACTTGGTGGGGTTGGATTTGAAGTTTGTAAATGGATGGTGGAGAATGAAGCTAAGTACATCATACTTGCTGGTAGAAGTCCACCAAGCTCATATATGAAAGTAGCAATATCAAGTTTGAATTCTGAGCATAACTCCAAAATTGACACTGTGCAGTTGGATGTATCCTGTTTTGAAGAGTGCAAGAATCTCGTTGAGTCCAAAATCCCAGAGATGGGTTATCCCATTTTAAGGGGTATTATGCATGCTGCTGGAACACTTCATGATGGTTTAATTGAAAACCAGACATGGGAAAACCTGTCCAGCACCTTTAAGACTAAAGTAAAGGGAACATTGAACTTTCATGAGTTAACTAAAGATAACTCCAGATTGGAGCATTTTGTTTTATTTTCGTCTATTGCGGCACTTTTTGGAGCTATTGGACAAAGCAACCACTCTGCTGGAAATCATTTTGAGGATACATTTGCTCAATACAGAAATTCTATAGGGTTACCAGCCACATCAATTAATTGGGGACAGTGGGGAGAGGTAGGGGTAGCAACGGAAGTAGATCTACCAGGATTAAAACCTTTCTCCAATCTTCAGGGTATAAAAGGTTTGGAGTATGTCCTGAAATCTCAAAGAACTCAAACTGCTGTTATAAATATTGAGTCCTTTGTCATGCTCAGTAAACTTTACCCACATATTTCATCTTATCTTGATGAGCGCGTCTGGAAAAACGCCACCCGGAATTCGTCCGGTCCTTTTAACCTAAAATCGGAAGACTTTTGGAAAGCATATGACAGTATGGATGGAATTGAAGGAAAACTTGGTGTTGTAAAAGAGAAGTTAAGGTTTATATTACGAAATGTACTAAAACTGGAAGAAACCGATTCAATCGACGACGCTGCTAATCTTCAGGATCTGGGAGTTGACTCGCTTATGTTCGTGGAAATCAAAAATTCACTTCAAACTCTTCTCGGAGATAGAGTTACCGTTAGTGCAAATGTTTTACGGGATAGTAATAACATTCTGCTTTTGTCACAAACACTGGTTCGAGTCATTGAGGGAGTCGGACTAGAGACACATAATATTCCCTCCGCAACGGACGTAAACGACCTTATAAAAGAAGACTGTGAACTGCCGGATCACGTCAGGTCACAGCCCGGACATGAAAACATTACAATAGACAAAGTTTCAAATGTACTACTTACAGGGGTAACTGGTGTGTTGGGGCCATATATACTCAGGGAACTCTCCAAATATTCACAAATCAAGCGTATTTTTTGTCTAATTCGACCTACGAGAGATAACAGTGCCAAAGACCGTCTAATAAAAACACTGCAGATGCGGGAAATTATCTCAGATGTGGATATGAATAAAGTTGAATGTATTTCTGGAAACATCGCAATGCCAAAATTGGGTATGGAAACTGAAAGTTGGAACCACCTATGTGACAATACAGACGCAGTTTTTCACTGTGCAGCCAGCGTTCAGCACATGGAAGTGTATCGAAAGGATGATGATCCAAAGTCTATGCGAGCTGTGAATATTGGTGGATTAAAGAATGTATTGGAATTCTGTTGTACAGGAAAGAAGCTTAAACAAGTTTACAATGCATCAACATTGGTGGCAGTAGCCAATATAGATAAAGATGGTAACTTGTCAGAGAGTTGGCCAGAACAAGAAGATTACGATAATGTGACATACTTTGCCTACCCCGTCACAAAATTTGTTTGTGATGTTCTTATGAAAGAGGCCATTACGAAGAGAGGAATTCCTGGGAAAGTTTTCCGGCTACCATTGATTTCTGGGGACTCAAAAACTGGTCGATTTGTTCTTGAGCAAAATCATTTTATGTTGCGCTACATCTTTATTATGAAAAATGAAATAATGGCTAATAATCCCTTCCCAGTTATGATTCTTCCAGTAGATATTTGTGCAGAAATATCTGTAAACATATTTTTGAATCCGGAAGCAGACGATGACATTTACAACATAGTTAATTGCACACCTGACACTGACCAAGCATTCGCTGCAATTGCTGCGCGTTTTGGTTACAATGTAGATATTGTAGATTTTGAGGAATTTTCACAGAAAGTTCGAAACGAAACGACGGATAACTCCCCTATGTCTATGTTCAAAGATTTTTATGCAAACCAGGAAGATTTAATGTCGCTGTACAATAATGCTCCAGCATTAAAACAATGGGTTGTTGAAGGATCAAACAAATCTGATTTCTTCATGAGTAAAAAAGTCGCAAAAATCGTTCCTGACTTTTATAATTCTACTCATGGACAAACTCCAACGATGGAATATATTCACAATGACCTTTTATTTGCTAAGCAGCAGGGCTGGCTGCAGAAATTCGGTTTATAAATGTTATTTGCATCCATGGTGTAACCATGGTTCCCACATCTGTGTAAAATAAAACTAGGGCTAATAAAAGGTGACTACTGGAGTTTTGCAGTGAGAACAGAATACATAGAGTATATTTATTAGATTTAAGTAAAAATTTGAAACATATATTGTATGCATTATGTTAAAAAGCAGGATTATTCAATTTTATCTTGTTGAGTTGTAGTGTAACCGATGCTATTATTCTATAAACGAAACACTGAATATCTTGTGAAATATTCTATAATATTAAAAACCTTAACGGTTTACACACTGACTGATTTGGATTATTTTTAATAGTGCGGCGATATTTTAACACTTAACTAGCTGAATAAACATGTTGTAGTTTAAAACCCTAATTTTAAATTTTTAACTTTGCCAATTATGCACGTAAATGTTATATCCATTGGTTATGATTGAAATGATGTATTTGTCAATAAAATGAATCAGGAATTACAAACATTAAGCCGTAGCAGACAACTTTGTATTACTTCAGATGTTCGAAATGCTAAAAATTCAACAAGCGCTATTGTTTTAGATTTTCATACCCTGTATTTACTAAGCACGATGCCCACATATTTTGCAAGCGTATATTATACTAATATTATTAGTCATCATCATTATATGAATCTAAATATCTTTTAAATTAGCAAATAATTAGATTATCAATTTTTTAAATGTCACCGTTGGAAGAACATAAGAATTTGTCATAACAAGGAAAGACAATAAAATATCTTATCTTATCATGAGAAACTTCTCAATCTTGAACCATCCAAAACAAAGATTTGGAAGCTGTGTCTAATTTTGTCATCCGAGCTTTCATCATCCCCAAAACAAAGGAAGATATTTGTACAAAAATTCAGCAGCAAAAATAACTTCCCGTAGAAGCTATTTCAGAAAATCTAGGAAAAATTACTGGACAAGGCAGTCAGTATGCAGGAGTGGCGAAGGGACTTTATGAGACTCTTAAGCATTTTGACCACTGCGACAGAATATCAAATCATACAATATCAGCATAACCGATGTTCCGGTGTGGCCAACAGAACTGGATTCAAGTAATGAGATCAGCAGGACAATTTACAGCCAGACATCCATTTTCGGTGTGGAGTATGCGTTTCTGTGGGAGTCGTGGGGAGTGAAACCGGATTACGTTGTGGGTCACAGTCTGGGCGAGTTTTGTGCTGCCGTTTGTGCAGGAATTCTCACGGTTGAAGATGCAATCAAACTTGTTGCAGTGAGGAGTCAGCTAATTGACGAGCTGCCTCGTGGGAAAATGCTGGTCATTCGAGCAGATCAACAACAAGTTGAAAGAGCAATGATGAATTAGGACAAATTATTGGACTACGCAGCAGCAATCGATTCTAGTCATCAAACTGTTGTCGCTGGAGATTCTGATGTCATTTTGGAATTCTCCAAATTTTTCTGCAATAACAATTTAAAATGCATCATTCTGGAGTCCACCCACGCATTCCACTCCAGACACATGGATCTAATGCTGGAAGAGTATCGAACTGTCGCAAACACAATTCAAAAGTCTTCCAAGAAAAGATGTGGATATATTTCTGGAATAAGAGGCGACATTTTGGAAGATGCGATTGATGCGGAGTATTGGGTGCAACACACAAGAGAAAAAGCAAACCAGCTTACCAGCCAAGCCAAACCAGCAAAAAAGCGGTGGAACTTGGTTGCAAAGTATTTTTTTGAAATTGCACCTCAGCCTGTGCTCTCAGCTCGTACCATGATTAACGATGATATCCCGTTGGCTTGCTTGCCATCTATAAGCAAAAATGAGAACGAATGGTCCACATTGCTCAACACACTTGGGAAACTGTACGTGAAAGGATTGGAAATAGACTGGAGAGGAATGGACCAGTTCCGTTACCAAAAGAAAGTCAGGCTTCCACACTATCCATCCATTCAATTTCGACCTCAGCCTCAGCTCTTGCGAAAGTCGGGAAATGCAATTCATCCTCTGGTCGGATCTGTAATCCCGAATGCGTCGTCCTCCAAATTGTTCCAGCGTGGATTGAATCTAAGAAGCCATGAGTACATCAAAGACCATTTGATAAAAAGCACAGTTGTATTTCCGGGTGTTGGCAACTTGGAAACGTGTCTTGCAGCAGGATTTGCTGCTGTGGAAGGCTCAACCGATGCCATGAATAAACCTAGTTCCCTAATGAAAGTGGAAAATCTTGGGATTCAGACTCCTCTGACGACAGAAGAAGGAAAAACGTGTCAACTGCAAACTGTTGTGGAGCTCAACACGTCAAAAGATAATGAGCAAGATTGGAATGACGTCAAAGAAGACATTGCATTAAAGTCCAAATTTGTGATTCTCCAGTGCCAATTGCTAAAAACAACTTTAAATTCACCCAGACTAGCTCCTACTTGGAGCACTTCATTTTATTTTCATCCATCGTCTCACTTGGGTCTCATGTCTCCCATCGCAGGTAATCAATTCGAGGTTACATTCGAGGTCGCTGGAATCAAACCTTTCTCCACCCTGCTAGGGCACAGTTGCTTGGAATATGGCCTCAAATCTCAGCGAACTCAAACCTGCATGATGAATGTCGAGTCATTTGCCCTCCTCAATAAGCTGTGTCCTCATCTTTCATCTTATCTTGACGAGCGCCTTTGGAAATCTGCCATCTCCAGTGTTTCCACGATTGGACCGATGGTCCTCAAGTCGGACGAATTTCGGAAGGATTACGATACCTTATACACGGTGGAAGAGAAGAGCATTTTGAAACAAAAATGCGAATAGCTTTACAACACATTCTCAAACTTGACGAGGCTGACGTCATAAATGACCACAGTCGCAACCATTTCAGCAGGACTGATTCAGGACAGTGGTGGTCCAGTATTTCTTTTGGATGAAGATGTGTGTTTCTAGAGCACATCAAGGCTCAGCCTAACCAAGAGGAAATACCAATTCCCCAAATTTCCACAGTACTTCCCACAGGTGTCACCGGAACATTAGGACCTTACTTGTTACTCGAGCTCTGTAAAATGCCATAAATCAGACAAGTGATTTGTTTGATTCGCCCAAAAAAGAATGTCACCTCAGAAAACCGTCTCGAAGGGCTCCTCAAAGAGAAAGAGCTCCTTTCACAGATTCACATGGAGAATGTTTGTTGTGTGAATAGAAATGTAAAATGTAACACTGCCCCATCTTGGAATGTCTCGTGGATCCACTTGTGTTCCAAAGTTGACGCAGTTTTTCACTCAGCAGCGAGTGTCCAAGCATAAAAGAAGTTGTCCCCCACAGGGGAATTCCTGAAAAGTGTTCCAGGAATTTCCAATAAATACCCATAGACTTAAATCATTTAGTGTTAGCCCACTTTGTTCAACTCTTTGTAATGTCTTCCATAACAGATACGATTTACGTGCAACAATCAGAAAAGGAAATAATTATTGCATAATCTTATCTAATCGCACCTGAAATTGTCTAGGCATTACTATTTAATTGCTGTCGATTAAAAGTGATGAAGTCTTACGCTCAAAGGATTGCATACAAATGTCCATAGACCATAGTTTATAAGCTTACTTAATTTAAGTTTCCTTATACACGGCCTTATTAACCTTTCCAAATACTTGATTGGACAACAAGGAAAGGAAAACGATTTATTATTATGAATTAAATTTAGCTCGGAGGATGAATAATAAGTTATAAGATGATGAATACGAGGATTTTAAAAAAGTAGATGGGATTAGTTTGCAAATGGAAAATCCATGATTCCAGTTCATTTTTCCTGAAAAAAGTCAAAACTCGGTCATTTGGTACAAAACATGTTGCTTAATCGTTGGCCGTGTTACTCACACTTGAAGATAAAAAATAAATTTTAGTAGGCGAGTCTTGCCTTTTGAAAGAAATCACATTTCCATAAATCTTTCATTCAATACTTCGTTGATCTATTTTTTTGTTCTGATGAATGAAATGAAAGCATTTTGTAGTTTAATTTGAGGAATAATGTTGAGGAAAACAACTCCATTTTTCAATCTCATTGATGAATACAGCACATTTTAGTAAAGGTATACAACAGTCCACTACAATGCAACTTCTCACCTTCTCCAATGTATTTTCTAATGCCTCTTTCAGGATTACAAAAACGTTTCCTCTCAATTATGTACCTCAATTTAGCAAGTGGTATAGAATATAAAATAAGTTGATGAGTCTTATCAAATGTATTATTGTGAAATGCACAAAGCAATGAAGTCTTTAATCGGATGTTTGAAATTATGAGGCTAAGGACAAGGAAAAAAGCGAATTTAAAGTCGTTAATAAATCCATTGATGAGTGGTATGTACCCATATTCTTGGTTCTGACACATAATTTTTTTGTCTGCTGAGGTAACTTATAAATCTATATTATCTTCGTTTAGCCATTCATATTTTACGTTACCAACAGTGAGTTATTGGGAAAAATCAAAATCTACTGAATTTTTCGGTAAATCATATAAATGTGAAGTGAAGGCGTATCATTTCGAAAGAGACAGGTTTTTTAATCTGCTCATTTCAGATATCTGCATCATCAGAAAATATATAACGCAGACTTAGACTATCTATGAAATAATTATGTAAAAAGTTGTACAGATAAAAAATATTTAATTTCGGTCCCAACTTTGGTCTCTTAAGACTAAAACAGCATAATTTTTAAATCAAACTTGTATTATTCAGTAGATATAAGTCAATGCATCTTCTTGACAAGGTCATGTCGAAACGTTTTCAGTAGTTATCTCGGTTAAAGACTACTTGCATGGAGATTAGTACAAAGTTGCTACAAAGGCGAATCTTTTCAACGACTTTAGAATTGCAAGTCTGCTGTTGGGCTACATAACAATCAGGATGTCGATAAATGAAGCCTTATGAGAATAAACTTTGTGCAGATAAAATTTTAATAAATATATTATCATAATTTATGATTTGCAACTATTTGTATGATTGCAAATATTTACACATCATTCGTTTAGGATCGTATGATCAACATGTCTAGATTAAAAAAAATATCTTGTCACAATTTAAAAAATGCATGATGATCCCTACACTGAATCTAAACTCAACAAAAAAAGACGCCAGGAAAGCATCTAATCATGAAGTGATTTACTGCTTGGGAATTCCTATATTATTGCTTTTATTGAACACACCGATTTTTTATTTTTGGTATTTCTCGTAAACCCGTATTTACTTGTAAAATTTCTTTATTACAAACAATAAGTATGATGAAGATCACTGACCATCTTGCATAAGATCCACTGATTTATATTTCATAAATCAAATTTTCTCATATGAGTCATGAAATCATATACGAATGGTCACTGGAGTGATTAAATTTCTGTACTAAATTTTCCGGAAGCAGTTTATTCAGATCAATACAACCAGCAATTCTAAATTCTAATCTACAAACTTAACCGATTGGAACCCAGAATTTGTAAAATTTTGAGGTCGGATAGTTGATTTATGAATATATTTTATAAGGGAAGATGGAAGATTGGTAGGTCCGTATTGTGCCCTAATGGTGAATGATACAATTTACGAAAAATGAAATTAAATGCTATTCACATTTTTTCATATGAGTCCGTCAAAACCACTCTAGGTCATTTGGTACAAGATATGTTACTTAATCGTTTGCTAAGTAAATTCAGACTTGTGATAAAAATAAAATTTTTCCTTATAAAAATCCCATTTCAAATTATGTTCATTCAATACTTCGTAAACCGTTCATGGAATTGTGAATTGCTTGACGATACTGTCTAGGGAAATGAATACATCTATAAATCTCATTGATAAACACAAAAAATTGTGGTAAACTTTAATAATAATCCATTAAATTTTATAGGATTCTACAATGCTACTTCCCACCTCATATTCTCCGTACTTTTTTCAGAAAACTCACTCAAAATTACAGTAAAGTTTCCTCTAAAGTTTATCTATGTATAGTAAGTGGTATTGGATAGGTCGTAGGTGGATGGGTAATCAATTATTGTGAAATGCACGAGGCAGTAGAGTTGTTAACTGTTCAAAGAGTATATAAATATGAGGCAAAGGACAAGGAAAAAGTTTTTATATCGCTAGATTTTGTGAATGAAAATGAATCGATTGATAAGTTACCTGTATCTTGACTCTGGAGCTATGTTTCATGTCTACTAAGGTAAAGTTGTAAAAATACTTTACACTAATTGTTTCAGATATGGATGACTTTATCAAATTAATCATTATGGTTCATTCATAACTTTTATGAGAAAACATAAAAATTTTGATGCATGTCGATCAGTTTTGACGGAATCCAAGGAGATCATCATTGATCGCATAGTGGAACACTTGTACAGTCATATTTTTCGGATACGATTTTTTCGTTTACTGTCTTTAGCCCACAAGCATATCTGATGCGACTGTAAATCCACTAAAATGCCTCTAAATTTAAGATTGAGCATCCATTTAATTTTATTAGTTCTCAGAACAATAACATAACTTTGTAACACAGTGGAATTACTTTTGTATTCTTGCGAAATCTTTCATCATCATATTGCAAAAATTAATGAAACGAATGCTTTCTCGAAAAGAAACCTTCCGAAGAGTTCCATTCAGTTATACTGTAATTTGTAAGCTGTAGTAGTCACAATCTATCTACTCCATTTCCAAACATGGATGGTCATATCTCAAGAGTCAAAAATAGACAATGACCTTCTATCATATCTCGAGGAGAATTCCAAGGCCAATGTAATTGTTTCCTTCCAAAATGGAATAGACTCCACCCTCAAACTTGCCATAGCCACACGATACGCCGACAAAGCATCAAATCGACAAGCGATTGTTGCAGCCTTAGAAGAAAATGCTGAGGTCTGCCAAACTTCTGTGCTTCAAATGCTCTCCT
>JAQIXW010001359.1:0-19880 GCA_034700685.1 Willowsia buskii | reverse complement strand
TAAAATGTGCTCCTGATAACTTTAAGGTTATTGTGTCAAATGAAGATGGAACTTCTAAAAACATGGGCTATAATTTATCATAACTTTATCATAATAATAGGGATACATTCATACAATTACGCACGCTCATAATAATATTATTCTTGTTATTACATATGTACATATGTGATTTCATAATATCTACAAACCATTTAACCACACAGAAGCTAAACAAACAACAAGAGGCAAATCTTCTATAATATGTTATCTTATCATCATCACTCAATTCAATTCCTTTTGGCAGCAGTAACAACAAGAGCCTGTAAATCCGTAAGATAACAAGCTGCAAAAGCAGTGGTAGTAAAAGAGTGAATCTTACTTTACTTGACTTTTAGTGCCGTTTAATTGGTAGTAAAAGTTTTATTACGGTGGAAAGGCGGAGTTGCTGTGCTTTTATATGCCACATAATGGCTCCTTTTACCCCTTTTTCTTCCTATGCTTTCTGCTGATGTTCTCAACATGTTTGCTCCTTGTTAATTTGTGTATTAGTGTGTATGCATTTGTTTAGCAAGAAGAAAGACACGAAAGAAAGGAGCTTTAGTATTCTATAATAATATAACCTGTTTGCTTTTTATTATTTTTCTTTAATTAAACCGAATTAAAAATAAGTAAATCATACAAAACAACACAATGTATGAAAGTAGCGGACTCAACATTTGCGCTAAACTCCAAAATCTGTGAAAATACAGTCTTGTAAAACTCCAAAAACTCAATCCCAAATTATAGCTTCACAAGGAAACAAAAAGTGAATGGAATGGTTGAAGATTTAGTGTGGTATATGAATCAAATCTCACAATTACTGCCAAAGCACATTTGTACAAATAAAGATATGCCAACGGGCGGGTGTATTTGAAGTTCAGCAGGATAAGATAATGAAAGTATTAAAAAGTGAATGAGCTGTTGCCTATTATGTCAATTTATTTTGTTAGATTTTGTTATATGATTTACATGTACAGTAGCAAATGTTTAGCGTTCGTACGTTGCGTAAACATTTATTAATACAAATATAACCATAACCTTCTTATTCAAATACACAATATATGTATATTTATACATTTTTGTATACAAACAATATACAGAGGTTGGTTACTTGTTTGACTGGCTGTAAATAATTGTATAAGCAAATGAGATTTGCCTTTTGATGGATTTTCTTCATGCTAATTGGGTAGGAAGAAAATGTGTAAGGGGCTGGCAAAGTCGTTATGAGTTGATAGCAGCCGGAATTTTTCTTAACGATATATCTTTTTTGGTTTGCCGAATTTCAGTAACAGCATAACAAAGTACCTATGAATGTACATGCTGGGTACTCTAGTAGTAATAAATTTTTTAAGCTCTAGGCTTATGCTTCTAGTTCTAGTTGGTATGCACTAACTATCTATATAGTTCTAGAAATGACGAATTACCAGACACAGCGACCCTCTGCAAGTAATGAAGACATAATAATAGCTTACATCAATTGGTGATCTGTTTAGTAGTGGCAGATGGTCATCATAAAAATAGTTTAATAACACTACACATTTGAAACATTTAAAAAGTTCACAGGTGCAACCTTCTAGTAGTATGAATTTAAAATATAAAAGATTTTTCCAATCTATTAAAGAGAGGCTTTTGAAAAGTAAATATATAAAAAGTGTCGAATTTATTGTATTTTTTGAAATCCTCTGACCAAACAAGGGCGTTTATTTATTTTTTTCTTTATGCAAAATGTATTGAATATGATAGTGAGTTTGAAAATTTCAAAGTTTTCTGAATGAAAAGGGTCATAGAAATTTTCCAACTGAAATGAATGATTGCTCTTATACCTATTGAGCCTTATTACAAATTTGTATTGGTTATTGGTATATGTAATGCATCTACCATATATAATGTACATTCTATGATATTCTTATACAGTTTTACACCTAATTTATCTATTATGTTATGTCCTTCATATTGTAGTCGGGAAGCTTTCATGACACGTTCCATTTATTGTGGGCATGAGTACAAGTCCAGCCCTTTTGCTCTACATCACTTCCTAAAAGTAAGTAGCACCACATGCCCTTCGTCATTGACAAATTGGAAAATTGGACTTAACACCAAGCACAACTGCAAATATCTTTCAACGACTTTTAAATGACTGCTTTGTAAATCCGTGCTTGGTATCCATATAATGGCTCATCTGCTATACTTTATGTGAGGCTTCCGCATCACTGTTTGTTACACTTGATTCAAGCAAAAGCAAATCAGTATGTAGCCCTTTTCAGATTATGCGTAACTTGATACAACAATGAAGGGAAAAAGGGTTGAGCTTCACCAAAATCGTGCCTGTCAAACCAAAAATCCATGAAATGCACCATCACCACCACCAATTTTCATGCTTTTTTGAACCTGCCTATTTACCAAAATACTTAAATAGAAACACAGTAACGATTCGGTTCAAGTTTTTATGCATGAAACTTGTCAATTGGTATTTTGGGACACTGCTTACTCCAACTGTAATATTTTGAATGCTCTTAAAACTGAAATAAAAATTGTGCTGCATCAATGTAATATGTTCTAAATGTATCGGTAACTCTTGTTTTTTGTAGTTTTTTAACAATACAACTTGCGCAAGTGAATTCACTACGAAAGCAGCAGAAAATAAGTAATAATTTACGGAACAAATTTGTTTAGACAAGTAAAGCGAAGGCCATCGGGACATAAAATATTGTATTGACGGTGAGCATTCGAGTCAAATGATACAGGCAAAGACCCGGTTATACTATGAATTTACGTGGAATAGCCTTTTTAGTATTCACACATATCACCAAAAGAGAATGCAACGACCGTGTAATTTGTAAAGCTCATTTTTTTCCAAAAGCCAACATGGATATTATTTTGACAAACAGTTAAAACTGAATGAAAACTTATTTGCTATATTTCGTTTAACACGAATGTATTTATAAAAAATCTTCGGGACTTCAAAGCTCCATGAAATAAACACATGTATATATTATTGTAGCCTTGATTAGATACACATTTAAAATGAATTTAACTCTCATTATACAGATTCAGCAGCATAATTTCGTCCCTTTCCCACACTGCGTCCATTGGTCCTGTAGTCATAAAATCCATATCACAATCAAATGCATTATATTGCAATGATACGTTATAATTTCAAGTAGTTTTGATTTCATTTTCATACAACTGTATTCAATTCAAAAATTTGCATGCATCACATCCTTTGGAATAATATTCGTAAAACAATCTGGAATTCAACCTGTGTACCATTTATCAGAAATAAATAAGTAATGTTCAAAATTTTCATATTACAAATATATGAATTGTTAGCTACATATAAAATTCAATTCTCATCCTCATTAATCACCGACATAAATTTGGTTTGAATCTTTTTTGTTTAAGTTCAATATATCACTTCAAAGATGGAGACGGATAGGCTCACTCTTTTACTTTTGCTTTACTCCTTCTAATCGCGTTGTTTTTCTAAAAAAAACATTGATAGAAGAAAATTCGGAATGAAACCAAAAAAAAACGTTGTAACAGTAATGAATATACAGGGCTCGGCTGTAATATATATTACTTATTCTGACAATGTGAATAATCTCTACTGTGCCTAAGTGCACAAGGCATGCCTAACTTTCTCTATATTTCCTTTTCTGTTGCCAAACCTTGTTCATTTTAACAAGCAAACATATCCTTCTTCTTATAGTAGCCAAAAATCCAAGTAAACTGAGCACTGAGCCAAGAGACACGCGGAGAAAAAACAACTGAGTTTGCCTTCACCCATTCAACTTCTGGTAACTTCAGATTTCTATTCATGCTATTTCGCATTCGAGAAGTTGTGAAAAATCGTATGAACTGTGTATTATATGTCTGTGCAGTAGATTAAATGGATAGAGGACGAAGAAAAGTACGAACAACAAAAACATGAGACATGAGAACTCCAGCCAAAATTTACAGAGAAAAAAAATCAAGTCAAGTAGGACTCATTTTCTTTTGAAGATCATCAGTCGAGTCGTGGTGCACACTTTCGTAGCTTTTTGCTGGCATTCAATGCATATACGCACACAAACAAAACCATGATTTGAACAAAAAACCGAGCAATGCGCAATTGAAATGAACTGTCTGGTGAATTGCGAATGACTCGAAGTCGACGACGCCTTCTTTGAATTCATGAATATAAGATATTATGAATACTCTAGGATGTGGTATCGCTGTGGCACTCTACTGTTTTTGAAATTCGGTCACAAAAAGGGTCACTAGCAATGTATCATAGCTCATATATGCAAAAAAATGTTTAAAAGTACATATCTGATTGTACTCCAAATGTAGCAAGAGCAAGAGGGGTTTGGGAGTATGAGTTACAGAAATATGCTTACCCATTATCGTCTGAACTCTTTTCAGGATTAAGTATTTCACATTTTAACAAACATGAATATATTTATCGAAACATAAGTCATTGAAGCGAATATTTTCTTTAAAAGTTCGTTCCAGGAATAAATTAGAGCATAAATCATCGATCTTGAGACGTATTTTTAATTTTTGTGAACTCAATTAGTAAATGAAATAAAAATTGATGTGATGGGTAAAACAGACAAATACTACACTATATATGGCATCGTGCACTTTCAAACGATGGATGAATTGTTGATGTTGAATTTGTCAGAATTATAGCAGAAAAAATATTAGAAATTACTACCATATCGCAACCGTCCAATAAAACTACATTTTCATCTGCCAGACTAATAGAGTTGAAAATACAAGGAAGTGCAACCTGTGTTAGTGGGAACTTTTATATTTACGTCATTAAAATTGCAACACCGTTATGGTATTATGTGCTATATTTATCTTTTGACGTATGCAATTTGAGTGCCTGCATATTTCTTTTACAATGTTAGAAATAAATAAATAATCAAACAAATGTGTATTGGATTGCGCAGATACCTACCGAAATTCGCAAGAACTCCTGATTTTTGTATTTGTATACATGTATAAAATGCAGACCAAACATATACTAAAAGGTTGACGCATGTTAAAAAATAATCAATGATGATGCACACTTTGTGTTTCAAAATAACAATAATTTCAAAAAAATTACTACTCAGATATTAACAGCGCTCAAATTTACAATAGCATAAATGCATGCGTACTTTTGTTTCGTTTGCTTGTAGAGGGCTTTAGTCAAAATATTATTTCTGACATTTATTCACAAAAACATTATGTACTATTGCATGCGGTCAGGCTAAAATGTTTAAATAGTCATCCCTTTGATTAAGTTGTCACATGTACAACTTTCTATTACTTGTAACAAGTAAAAACTACACATAATTTTTAATTTGTGAATTCAAGTAAGTTCTATAAGAAGAAAATGGAAATGGGAAAAAGGTAAAGTACTATTGTAAATAATATTTTATCGCTAGAGAATGCGTAAGTGGTTGGACAAGGTTTGTTATTGAGCATTTTTTGTTGTTTCATCATGCCGAAAGCTTCTGTCAGAAACCCTGCTGTGTCTAAAGTTTACAATCCTGAAAATCTAATAAATATTATCACTATTATCATTATTTCTTTATATGAGGGTAATGTGTTCCTCAGTTTTTTTTCAATTAAAGATGATTGGAAAATGCACAATTGCTGGTTTGATACATGAACTACATAAAAACAACAATAGTAGATAGAAAATGTTGCAAAATAATATTTAATTATGTTTTGTTTACCATTGAGGTATTTTGGCAGTTGGATACATTAGGTCATAGAAATTTTACATAGAGGCTTTATTATGTACTTTCTCAATTTATTTTTCGTGTCTGCTGGCCATATACATAAAAAAGGCACTTTTATACACTCTGTTGTACGAGTGTGTGAGCTTACCTATGTTTACTACCCATTAGTAAGCCACTAAAAGTAAATAAAGGGGCGGAGAGGCAGCCATTAAGGAAGTTTTAAGTGTGAAAATAAGTGTGCATTTTGCTAGATGTTCTTTACCGGAATACATATGTCTTATTACTAGATAAATGAACTGCTAGTATTTGTGTATATTAATATGTTCTACTCATGTATCAAAGTAAAAGATGAACATACATTAACCAACCTGTATTCTTAATATCTCTATGCTCTGTTTGCATACAAACAAATATCTATTTCTCACAATACCCACTTTCATGTTACGATTTGTTGGCGATGAATTATATGCTATTTCAGTTTGCAAATTCATGTTAGTAATTGCTGACTGTGTCATCCATTATGAATTAGTCTTTGATGATAAAATGTGAATTCCAATAGTAGCAGCAATGTTTATGCAACTAGAGGTCGGTCCGACTGATTATATATGCACTAACATACCATCCAACACTTTACTCACTCAGTTACTATTACTGTGAAGAATTGCAGAGCAATTTTAATACTATATTCAATGACGGTTTCAACTCCACAAGTGAGCTATCTACTACAAAGTACCTATAAAGTTGTATAACACTTGCTGCTCAATGCCAAGAATTATGATGTGCTCGAGATAATGGCCACCTACCTTATAGATTTTGTAAGGTCGAACGGGTATTAACAACATGTCTGCAATCTCAGAATACAAGTGCATGAATGAAATGAATGGTTGGATTTGTGGGAATATTTGATGGTACGACCTTGATAACATTATGAATAAACAAGTATCGAGAAGGCATACAATTTTGAGTGTTTTGAGTATGTTATCAAGTCGTACTGATTGGGAATATTTCACTATTTTCTCTCATTAGTGAAATTTTTATTCATTAGTCAAGATAAATACAAACGGTTGTGTTGATGACTCAACTCAAATTTTTCTAATTTTAGAGCAAGAAGATGATATAGATCAGAGTCAATTTTTATCAACTTTGAATTAGCCTGGTGGTCACAATAATTTTTTAATTCTCCACCCTCACATGTAGTCTAACAGTCTCTCGTGCTGCTTTGCTGTGATAACAAGCTCACTCATGCGTGCAGAAAAATATTAGCAGTGCCATTTTAACCTGGATGGTATTACATATGTCATATCAGATTTTATTATACATTTTATTGAGTTCTTATAGGGAAAGGAACATAAGTACTGGTAATAAAGATTCGTACTTAAATATTCAGTTTCATTATCAGATCGTGTTCCGTACGTGAGCATGTATCATCGTCTTGACTCTGACGACCAAAGTTGACGACAGCACAGTACAACCAAGACCAAGTTTTAAGGAAACTGGATGAATTGGAAGATGTATTATGCTAAAGAGTTGTAATATATAGTGTGTATGCTTTTTCTCGTATAGAATATATATACTATATAAAAAACTCATATTCAAAATAAGTCATATATTAAATTTCTCTATAATGCGGTGGTGGTGGAAATGATGATCATCAACACCTCAGCAATGCCGTGAATTTGAAAGGAAAATGCTTTATGTGAGTATCGTATGGCGTATAGTGAGTCGATTTGAACAGAGAAAAAGAAGGATGAGCAGACTCTCGCACTTTTTACATAGCAAAAAAAGCATTAAAGGAAAAGGCTGCTGCTGTCTGGTTTGGTTGCAGAGGCTTACACAATTTGATATAAAACATGAACATAAAGCATTGAAAAATTGTTGGAAGTTTGGATGGAACATTGGAGATTTATACACTGCTTTTGCTTGTTTTACTGAGAAAGCGATATCATCCTCTGCTCCTTATTTTTTTCATAGGCAAGACGCGCAGGGGAAGCCGTTTCTTACTCCTTTTCGTCATCGTCGTGTAGTCGTATTTCACAGAATCTGATGCTGCCTTGCTTTATTGTATGTATTAACATACTGTAGGTGGGCAGGCTCATAGCTCTTGCGTTTGGTTTTGTGGGCCTGACTGATCTAAAGTGGTTATTTGCAGCCAACTGCTGCTGTTTCAACGAGCACAAGAGTAAGAAGAAGAAGAAGAAGAAGAAGAGGAACACATTATTATAGTTTGGAGCTCTCTAAATGTGTACAGCGAACACTATACTACCACCAAAGGTAGTAGTAGCTCTCTTCCATATCCGAGTGATTCTGCCGCGCGTCGTAACTTACACATTTTGAGAACATTTGAAAGGCTACAACAGAGCGCAGTAAAGTAAGTAATATAGTGTGACGACGACATTGTACATACAAGAACAGCAGCAGCAAAGCAGCCCTTAGCATTAAGCAGCCTTTTTTCTTCTTTACGGAATTGACAAAGGCTTTTGCTTCCATAACCAAACCAAAAACACATAAACTATACTTGCTACCTATATGATGATACAAAACTGATGTTAGTGGTGGCATGGCATGGCAATGGTTGTATGCTCTTCTCATTCCTTCTTTTTTAGTTTCCCCCATATATACCATGGCGTTCATTCCCTTTTATTCTTCTCGTATGCATTATGCGTTCAATTTAAGGCATATTATTTTCGATGCTCGTATATTGCGTATTTTGTATAAAATACAATGTGAGAGAATCAAGTTGATATGGATGACTGTGTGCGGCATGTGTACGTATACATATAATTATTAGTATTATTTTATACACGTTTCTACGCTGGCTTATTGTGGAAAAAGAGAGAATAAAAGGCAAAAGCACACACAAGTAGATATACACATTCTCTGACTCTCAGATATTTTACTATTACTTCTATTACCAGCCATTACATTAGGAATAATATACAACCTTTCTGCTGTGTGTGTCCCTATACTAAAAACTAGCTTGCATTTGCTTCATTCTCTCAATTCAAACTCTGCTAACTTCTTTACGACAAGTACACGTTAAGCATGTTTTTCGTAAGGCATTGCATTGGCCAGGTCTGCTGTTGTGTGTGCCTCACAAAAAGCAAGTAGTCTAGCTGGATGGTGATCCTTTTTTTCGGGCCATTATTATCACCAACACCATAAACTACTGTTCGTCTCACCAACACCACAACTCACTTTTGTAAAAGACGTTACCTCATCCTCATCATTTTTAAGAGAGAGAGAGAGAGAAAAGTTAAAACAGCATAATCTTAGCCGCACATTATCTTCAATTACTGCTCTTACCTTTCTTTACCAACAAACATCAAAGAAAACGAAGCATCCTCGTTTGTATACCTTTTTACGCATTTTTTCTTTCGACATTGCATAATATGCATGCATTTGTCCCGGTCTCTTGAAGAAGAATAAATGTCCTTTTGAGTCAAATCCTATACATAGTTCGTATAATAATCATAATCCAAACTAAAACATAAGAAAGATAGCCCAATCCTTTGTCGTAGTTGTATTTGTCACCCTGCTCATCATTGTCACAGGGCAAGTTGAGCAGTCCTCTTAAAAGCCAAGTTTGGTTAATAGGAAAAATCTTCTCTATACCTGCCTGCCACACTTTTCCTCTCAAATCCTATTCGACCGTCGTCACATCACTGTCTTTCCTTTGAGACGTGGTATTGTTGAGATTGAGAACCTTTTTCCTAATCCCAACCCTCTTGTTGATCCTCTCTCGTTAAAATCACCTTTCATTTTCATATCACTCTCGGCATTTCTACCATTAACAGTTTGTGAGTCTGATAGGAGGAGAGAAATAAACGATTTTCATTTTCACACCATTATGTAAACAATTTGCGTTTTAAAAAGAAATATTGAAAAGTAGAGCAAATTGAAAAGAGAAAAGAGATTTGTTTAAACATTATTATTGCTTCTGGAGCAAACTACACAAAAGCACACGAGGCTCATCACATTGTTCTCATCTACAAAACAACAAGGCATGAGCAAACAGCGCTTTGTCTTCAAAGAAAAAAGTCTACTCAGTCGGAAGAAGATCAGCTGCTGAACAAAGAAGAAAGAAAAAGAAAGAAAAGCACACTGGAACGTCTGATTTCCCATTTCCTGCAAAAAATCACACTCATTGACGGTGACACGCGTTTCTTTGTTGATACTTGTGCGTGACAACCAACTCTGAACGAATAAAACGGAGATATAAAATATCACCATATAAAAAAGTTTCAGTTTGCCTCAACAATTGTCAAAAAGTTAGTGAACAATATGGAACATGTGAAAAGTATAAAGCATTACAAATTATGTGAACTGGTGAATGTTGTTGAGGCAGCGGTGTCAGCATTTTGTTTATGAGCACTGCTCTGAATCTGTATGTCAGAGAAAAAACTTTGTACGCATTTGCCAGAATAAAATTCTACCACTGTTGATCTTCTCGTCAACAAAGACAAGACATCGCAACGTTAAAGGTAAGCTTTTTTCTGATAATCATTCATTCATCTCAAAGTTTTCATTGATTCCCTTTCCTATAGTAAAGGCCTACTATAAAGAGCATATCTTCGGCATCTTGCATAAACAGCTTACTCATATCATACTCCGTTTTTATCAACTTGTCATCCACAACATTTATGAGATTTGCAAGCATTATTGAGTTAATTTGACAAGTAACGATTTAAGGAGAAAACACTCGAAAAATCATAACACCAAGAGCGTCAACGACTCATTGGGAAAAGCACATGGTTGAAAAAAGGAAGGAAACATGTGTATCTCTCTTTCGAACAGGGCATACGCACATTACATTCATGTATGCATGTGCTTCATGTATAAACGCGTAGCGGTGGAGGAGCAAACAGTTTAGGAAAAGGAAAAAGGAGCCCGCAAAAGTTATGTGAAAAGTTAAAGTTATGGCTGCAGATAATTCCTGTTGAGTATTTTTATGTACTGTGTAGTTGTGCCCTATGGTCTCGTAACATGATCCTCTTCTTGCTCGTACGAGGAAAGTGAGAAGGCGAGAGAGGCAGAAAGAGAGAGCAACAAAACTGACTGTTACACTATATAAAATTCTTGCGATCCAGCGGCATCAGCAGCAACAGCCACAAAGTACGGTGCTTGAGGTTTCTCAAATGCATCTGCACGTTGACTGAAAACAAGTGTGCATTTACTGTCGTATAGAAAAGCAGACATTTTTCGTATAAATGTGTACAACAAAGAGATAGAGAAAGGGCAATTTAATGTTATAATAGGAAAAAGTAAAAGTCTTTTTCCACGGTTTAGGTATACCCTATTTTGACAAAAAACAGGGGAAAATTAGGAAAGAGTAAAAGTCAAGTTTCTTTTATCATGTAAAGTGTCGAAAGAAAGGAAGGGAGAGAAAGGTTAGTGAAAGAGCTCGCAGTCATTTTGTTGGCTAATTTAGAAAGTCTAATCACGATCCATCAGATTTCGACTAAATTACGACGAGAAAATGACACGCATTGACAGTACATGAATATTCAAGAGTTATAAAATTCATTTCAAAATATGTATGTAGTAGTCCATTATCGAATCTTTAAATCCAATTTTCTCTGCCAAAACAAGTACAATAATATATAGTTGCTGTATGTTAAATTCATTAACTTAACTTGCAATATTAAATATTATGCTGGTATGAATATGAATGAATATAAAAGAGGGAAGGAGCAAGGATCAAATTGAGAGAATTCGATTGCAAATGTATATAGTTCAGTAACATAGTCTGCTTAATTTGTGAGATGAAAGACACCGAAATGATTAGGTTGTAGCTCTAGGTCATCTAAGATCACATAAAATATAAAATCAGATCTTAAATTCACCAATAAAACAGCTGCAAAGTCCATTGTAATGCCGTCGTGGTTCGCTCCCTCAGTTGGAAAAATAACAGTGACGATGATAATTAATATTTCTGACACTTTACACTAGCCGACAAGCGCAAATAGAGCATTTTGGTACCCACCCACCAAATAATCCCAAGAAGCAAGCGTCGTCGTAGATAAATTCAAGTAGCAATCATTTATAATAAATTGCGGAGGATGATGAGATAACAAATTTCATGCACAGGACAGTCATTTAATTCATAAAACAGTACACCGAAAATCTCTCGGTGGTATATGGTGCGATATGGTGGCAAGAGCCCTTTAGGACAATGGAAACAAGTTATTATGAGCTCGCTGAGCAGTCATGCTTGCCTTTTTAGATCTATTGTTTAGCTCTTGAAACATAAACGAAAACCTTTCATGCTTTCGTTCACGATCCAGAACCTGGAATCATAAAACCCCGATAAACTTGTCCAGCTATTGCACAATAATAAATATCGCATCGTGACGTAATAAACAGTACATTCTTAGACGAGGCTTTGCCACTAGGCGCTCACGCTCACCACTACTGTTGATTGTTACTTAACCCATCATGATCTCAAACTGTGTCTTGCTCTTGTCTCATATTTCACATCTAATACTTTTACTACAAAAAAATGTAGTACTTGTTCGATAACATTTCGGCAGTAGATGTTTCGTTCCTGTAAGTATATATAGGCAAGAGGTTTGTGAAAATGTGATGAGAAAAGTATAGCATGTCGATAAAGAATATACTAAAGTGTGATGGTAGTTGGTGACGATAATGTTAGAACATTTTCTTGGATGAGACGACCGCGACGACGACATCGAGATACCTAATCTGAGCGATGATGATGGAATGTCTTATTAGCAGTCATGCATGAACCTCGCAGACTACCATACCTATAAATATACACCCAATGACATAATAGTTGATGTCTATACAGTCGATAGTGAAATAACAGTCGTATCGTCGCAAACAATCTCGAATGCTCAAACTTCAAAACTTATTTGACTTCTTTTCTGCTGACTGATTATTACAAAGACAAAATTGTAACAAGATATTTTTGATGGCATGATCGTCTTTGAGTTTTGCAAATTGTTTTGCTGTTCTGGCTTATTTTTTTGGAATGTACAAAAATAACAAGGAGAGAAGTCATAGCAAGAAAACAAGCAAAATCATTTTGTTCACATTCCTCCACCAACAAACTTCCCATTTATGCTGTTGAGCCTGCAAGTTATGTGGGGGCATGTATAAGCGTTTGAATACGAATGAGTACGATTTTACCTTTTGTGCATTCATTCACTCAAGATAAGCTATCAGCTAAGGTCATAATTCCATTGTAATTTATGATTTTCCCTGAGGATTTATGAGCCCATCAGTTCACTGACTGTACATTGTCATATTCCATAGTTCCCCTATGATGTACACTATGATAAAGCCCAAATTCTAATGGAGATTTTTGGTATGTCAGTCTCTCTCTCTTGCGCTCTTTCGCTACTTTCCCGAATGCTTTTACAAGAATAATATGCGAGTTCAAACAAGTCGTGCACCTCTCCTTTGACTAGTTATCGCAAAATGCAATGATTTGCTTTTCGTTTTTGTTATTGTAATAGGAAACGAATCAGACTTCATGATCATCATTTTAATGATGATGACGACGAAAATAATGACAAAATGATCAAGTGTTTTTGTTAACAGTGTAAAACGTTTGCCTGTGAACAGACCGCAACACCATCATATTTTCATTTAATATCTCACAACAAGCTTGCAACAACATCGAAATGAGGGGTATTTTTTCTGTAAAATAATATAAACGGGTAGAATTAGAATTTTTTTGACAAGCTTCATGTTCAGAAGAAAAACGAACGTAGCTGCTTGAAACAGCGTGGGCTTGTCGTTTATAAAGTATTACTTTCTTGCAACGAGCAAAACAAAGACCTGAGTCCAACAGAGTTATATGCAGAAATATTTGTACTGTACATGAATGAATGATGAATCATCAGTCTACAGTCTGTATATAACAGTCTGAGAACAACGAAAAATTGACTAAATGCATTAAAGTATGGAAAGGTTGTATATGAGTGAATTTTTATACTTAGCATTTATGGCATTCTATGTGAGTATTCATATAGTCAACAACACCGCAAGAACAATAATAGCAATGCAAAAGCAGCGAAGATTGCGTAGAGTCAAGTTTTGATTTATGATCATAATTCATTCTATTATAATTGGGGTTTTACTAGATATTTATCATTAAAGTTGAGTTGTCTCGGTTTAATTTTGATGGATTAGCTTGCTGGTTCTCTTGAAGCAAGCTGCAGCCAAGTCGTCGGACGTCTACTAAGGGACTAGAGTATATATTCTTGAGCATAATATTGTGCATTTCATAAAATGTAAAAGTTCAACTACAATCAGCATGCGATATTAGCCATCCAGCCCCGATCTTTCCGCTGAAATGTTACTGCTTGCAAAGCAAAGTTTATAGTCTCTGACTTACACGTTCCTTCATAAGAGTAAATGGTGTGTCTGTAAAATACTATAGTCCTATAAAATATGAGCTTGTATAAACTCTAACCAAGTAATAATCCACTTGAATAGTAACCATTTGTAGCATAATGGTCTACAGCTCTGCCAAATTACGCTGATATATATAGTCCCACATTTTAAATTTGTTTATAAGTACACGATTATCGAAGTGTCTAATTGATGTAATATAACAACGATAATTAGACCTATCCACTGTAAAAGGAAGTATGAATGAACTAATATCGCACAGGTCAATATTTTTGGTAAGACTTCCAAATTTAAACAAAGTGAGCAGTGAGCAGAAAAGCAATAAATCTGCATAAGGACATGCGAGGATGCAGTCATACTGTTTTTTTATTTTATGAGATGATCTACCAAGCATCAAAATACCAAACCTTACCATCCCCCTCCTCCTCCTCCTCCACGGTCTTCTTGAGTTATTTAGTTAAATATAATCATAATAATTTATTATTTTTGCTCTAAAGCATGCCCTACAACTATTAGTCTCTGAAATGTCAAAAGAAGCACGTGGCTTGGCTCTACAGATTTCCACCCTTTTTAATTGTGAGTCATAAATTGGAAACTGTAACGAGAAGGACTTTTTGAAAACTGAAAACTAGGGATTTTTATTTGTCTTAAGTATTCTTTCAGAATTTGTGCATATTTATACTTATCTGTGTGCTTGGAAATATGCTATTAGACTGCATTCTCTAAAGTGTTAAAAATGAAATGTGTATGGCTGACGAATGAATTTAAACTAAAGTTAATAAATGCTTGTGTGGTATGGCAAGTGTACATAGCTGGGGTGGTAGTGGGTTTGACTCAAGATAAATTGTGTATTACTATTTTAACACCATGGCACACCACCCTGCAATTTCTCTCTTTCCTTTTTTCCTCCACTTCTTCTCCACCACTTTCTCGTTGAAAATAGTTTATGTACCTTTATGAATTCATATAGACTACAGACATCCCCACAAATGAGGAAAGGGCATGCACGCGGAACATTTGAAAATAATCATTTGTTTTCTGTTATTCTATTTTTACATGAACAGTGAAAACTTATATACCTTTACTTTTAAACGGTGTTGGCTGGTGGTGCACTGTTGATTTGAGAACTTATACACCCATTTAAAGGATTAGTACATTTGGACATGTAAACTGCCTCTGCTACACACACATATCGTGTTTTGTTGTTGTTTCAGCAATTGAAAATGTCTCATAACTTACATCTGCTTTTTCGGTAAAACTTTGTTGTTGTTATAAATGTCATTTGATAACTACTCCAGAACTTTATTACATTACTGCCACTATGACTAAGATCGTTGTAGAAAAAATAGTTTGTGAAAAGAGGATCTTCAACAGATTACATAGAGATCATCTGAATAGGAATTCACAAACCAGGGTTATATCGTTGACAGTTACAAGGATGCTTCTGGGGGAAAGTGGACACTTTCTGTGAGACATGCATCTTGAGAATTCGGCTTTCATTCAAATTATAAACACCACTGTTCATATCTAGATCAGGTTCAGTCCTGTACTGCTTTCTCCAACCAGTTTTTTGTATGAAAATAATAATATGTTTAACTTCTTTGAAGGCATGTATGTCCACTGTGATTATTTTTACTTCATTATTGATCAATCACGAATTTTGAACAGAGTATAGTTTGCAAGAACAGTAAGGTTGAGAATAATAATAATGACGCAATAGACTTTCGTGAAAATACCAAAGGCAAGCAGATGCAAGCTTCATCCCCAATATCTTATGGACTTGGGGCAACCTGCTATAATTCGTGTTTGCAAGGTTGCTCATCCCTCGAGCCAGATTTCTTGCTTAAATATCAGACGCCTCTTTTATTTGTATTTGCATGACATATAATGTACAATATTGTAGTAGCATATCTATATTCACAACATATATAGTTGATGTGTAACAATACGTTGTTCTGAAAATGTCAGTGAAATATGAGAAAGACTTCCGGGGGTTTTATGCTTTAACGTGACATTTATGACTAGGTAATCGTATTGTATGTGTATCTAATTCATATATGAGCAGTATGGCATTACGAAAATATGCATTATTTGAAGGTGAATGTGTAGAATCAACTAATTATGATAACTCCAGTATGTTGCAAATTCACTAGGCACGTGCAAGAAAAAAGACAAGTGTTATTTGCCATTGTCATAATTTATTGAAAACTAACCGTGTAAATACGTACTTCATATTTAACGCAGCCAACAGCCCTAAAAGTAAAAATCATTAACATCATTCACATAAAAACGGAGCAAAATCACATTTTGGTATTTTTTAAAGAAAATCATGCTCCGTTTCACCTGTCTTTAAAATAAATATCGAAACATGTTGTGGATTTATATTTTCATGTAAAAACTATACACTTAACTGTTTCAAGAATTTTTGCAAAAACGATTCCGTCAAATAGACTTCATTTCACGATGTGAAAACACACAAAACGAATAATCGGTAGTTGATAAAACACACATTCTATGCTGACGCTTATCATCCGGTCGTATTCCGTACGTGTACATTGTTTTCATCGTATTTCTCACTTTATGCTCATAGCAGTGAAACGTTTGTGGTGAAGCATATTATTGCATCAGCATCGCTGCAGTTTGGTTCACTCATTCGCTGGTTTTATCTGTGTTCGTTTGTTTAAAGGCATGTATTGAAGTGGTGGTGTAACAAGTGAAAATGGATAAACTGCTCGTAAAATAATTTTTACGACCCCATAAACCAGGCATTTTGCGTAAACTACTCTATAATCTACATTTTAACCTTAACATACACACTTCGTTTACTTTTTGCATTTTCCAACGCTGCCCCATTTGCTTGTTAAGTATATATGTGTAGGTACACACAAACAGAAAAAATCATCACAAACAAACATTCTTTGAGATACACTGCTAATATCCATTTATAAACTGTTCCAGTTTCTTTAGATAGTGTGAAGTAGCTACCTGAATTTGCAAATTACCTATGCAGGTTTTCAATTTGCATAGGTAAAGGTGTTATCTTAAGAGCCCAGCGGAGAGAGCTCATTAAATAATCGCAAATAAATATATATCGCAAAAAATATTGAGAATGTCTCCTAATTATTTTCTCCTTGTGCCAATTTCATTTAACTAGAAAACGTCTGGAAATATTATCATAATGCCCCGTTGTATTTGATCGTGCTCTGTTTAGTAAACCTTCAAGGTATAGAAAATAAAACTGAATGAAAATATTTGCATGGTAGAAATCGTATATAATTGTAACAATAATGTTACATTCTTATTAGTATTCTACACCTAATCTTCATTTCATGATGATATCCATTAGTTAAATACACTATTCATCCAGAACACAAAAAGTCAGCAAGACGAAAATTTATAATCTGTTGACAAATTTTGAAATGAAAACAGACTTACGAAAAGTGGGTAAGGTTAAGATGTGCAGAACGAACATGGTTAGTGAAAAGATGAGTTTGCTCATTGAAACGATGATAATTATTATCGTACTTTTGTGCAAATCCCTAACAAAATATTTATTACCACTATACTTCTTAAATTTCATGAAAGCTAATAAACTTATCGTTGAAAAGCCATCAAACTCCTTCACAATACCATCTATTCATTCATGGCATGCTTCTTCTCAACTATGATGATATTAACTACATAAATATCAGTGAATGCCCAAAGTTCAGCTAACCATTGATAAACACATCCTTTCATTTTGCTATAAAGCTGTGCCCTGTGCCTATCGTTATCACCACCACAAAATGGTGATATAAAACGCACCAAATATAAATGAACTTTAGTGCAGCAGATACACTTGCTAAGAAAAAATATTAACATGTCATATTATTTTTGTGTTTGATGTTCATCATCATGATCACGATGATCATGATCATCCTTTTTGTAAGCTTGTTTGTTGCTTGTTGTAATATGATTATTACCCACTATTATTGTTATGCAAACATACAACAGTTTTAATAATATTTTATCTTATTTTTTGATGATTAGAATGGTTAGCTTCATAACCTAATAGAGGAAACAGCTTGACGCTCTTAACCTATCCTTTCCTTTGAGAAAGCTGAAAGTATCGTAATTTCGTTATAATGAAATTTACATTCTAATGTAGATATCAACTTGTTAATGGAGATATTATAACATGTGGTTTATGTAACATAATAGAAAAAAGTAATGCAGCCAAAAAATAGTATATTGTGGGTAAAGTAAGAAAAAGGTTATAGTTTTGCATATAAATACATATACACAATATCATTACAAGTAGTAGCAAATATATGCACTCAAGTACAAGACACATTTGGATATTAAGAATGCATGTTCAATGCACGTATGTAATTTCGGCGGGCATAAATGTCAACATTAAAGTTTACGATCCAGTATAACCACTTAAATAACTTAATCTTGCTAAAGCCATAGATTATTCTGCGCTACACACACTCAACTCTGCAACCACTCACCCAACACAAATAAGACGCTGCTGCCGGTGGTGCTGCCGTTGTTGCCGTGATCTCATGAATAAGCACACATACACAAAAAGCAGCAATATTCATACATTATTCGCTTTCAACAAAATTGTATTCTTGAAACAAGCCGACCACTAGTCTTCTTTGGTTCACATAAAAACTACATATGGATAAAAGCGTAGCCTTTTTGTAACTACTCCAGTCGAGTGTTTTCTACTACCAGTGCTCCTGGATCTTTTTATGATTATTGCACGTCTCTTCTTTCTAACATGCTTATTATGAGAACGAAATTGCAATACATTTCAGAAGAATGGAAACAAAAAGTTGATAATGATGATGGTGATCATCAAACACATCACGAGAAAAAAGAAGTGGAAAATGATGACCATTTAATGAAATAAAGCAAAAATGAACACTAACGTAACTCACTTAGAAAAGTGGCTTCTTCGTGTTGTTGAAAAGACTGTTGAAATCTGTATGATGGTGTTGTCGAACTTCTCAGGATATTCAATTATTATTTTCTCTATCTCCAATATCTTCATCGTTTTTGTAACTATTGCATTTGTATCCTGATGGTCCTGTCCATATATCAGATAGTAACCCCACCACATCTCAATTTTATTTTGCTGTCCCATTTTCATAAACAATCTTCTTGTTGATGAACTTGCTCAGGTGGAGGCAGCATCATAAAGAGAACCCATGTGACTTGGGATGTTGGATAGCCAGTGCTTCAAACATTGTTTCTGCCTTAAGATGGAAAGGTGGCTAGTAAAACGAGCTTCCTCCGTAAAATCATTCAAGACAATAAAGAAAATAAACAAGGGTCATTGTTTTTTATGTTGATGTGTTATTGCGATTGAAATGTATACTGTGATTAGATAGTTATGTAAAGAGTTTATGTTTAAAAAGAGGGAGGATGGAACATGGTAGCAAAGTAGCCATTCTCTAATACTGTTTGAGTACAATTTTTCACACATTTCCATTCAATTAAACAGTGTCAGTTTCCATCTTCCCTATTAATCCAATTCTAGAGATACTTTGCTTGACACAATAAAATTTTATGTTTATATATTTGTCTTTAAACTGCCTCGTTAGTGCAATCTTAAATAGTCAAGTAACTGCATGTCAAGTATGTACGCTGTTTTAATGTTAAGTAAATATTTGATACCACTGTCGTTTGAGACTTCTGTTAACGTTCTAAACACCAGTTGTCCTTGCGTAAGGGCACTGTCATTTTTCACCTGACTAATTGACTGTGACTGGT